>PVJN01016043.1:0-43418 GCA_004026805.1 Lasiurus borealis | reverse complement strand
ACTTTCTTGGCGCCCGTGTGTGTGTGTGTGTGTGTGTGTGTGTGTGTGTGTGTGTGAGTGAACATCCAGCTCACTGCAAGCCCACCGCCCCTGCTTCCAGGTGTGCGCACTTCTGCTTTTTCCTAACAGACAAGCACCAACCACCTGGAAAAGACAGCAAAGGGTCGCTCCCTCTATGAGAAGGCTGAGCTGCTACCGAGGCTTAATTCTCTGTCCTTTGCTCTTTGGGTAAATAAGTGTTCCCCGCAGAGGAGGCCACTGCAGGCCCAGAAAGGCGTCTATTACAGCGGGTGGCAGTCAGGGAGTCTTGGAGTGGCCTTCCTATCTGCTAAGACCTGCAGCTGGTCCTTCCCTCTCCTCTGTCCTCAGGGCTCTACCGGGGGCCAAGTGTCCACCATGTCCCACCCAGAGCAGAGACGGAGCTCGGTCCCCTGCAGCCTGAGACAGTGATGGTCTCCAGACGTCCCATCAGGACCAGGGTTGGACCAAGGTCTGAAAGCATGTAAGGGAGGAAAGCCACAGATGTAGTTCATATTTTCTGCATTGTTTCCTGAGTTTTCTGGGAGTTAGAGGAGGGAACAAATCCACTCTACCATCCTTCCTTCATTTCAATTCCTTCTTATATTCCAGACAGGTTTTCCACGGGTGAGAACGGGTGCTCCAGAGAGAGCGGTCCAGTGTGTGGGAGCGACAGAGACACAAACTCCCACTCCTGCAGGCTCCCTTGAACTTGGTGCTATGGGGAGCCCAGGGCAAGCAACCCTCCCACCTGAGGACATTAAAAAATGCTCAGGGGCATTTAAAGAATGCTCACCTCAGCCTCATCAGGAGAGGAGCCTCTGTAGGTCCTTCAGGAGAGGACCGAAAGGCCACGGTTTGGTCCTGAGACAAATGCCCTGGCTGTTGGAAATGGACTGGGGCAGGGGTTGGTGGGGACTGGCAGGGAGCAGGGAAGGAGCCCGTGGGCTATGGTCTAACCATCACACCCCATGGCAGAAGCTCTGCCTTCCCTGTAGATGCCCCTGGGCCTGCACCCTTACATCTCCCCCATTCCTTTGCAAAAGAGGACTATCCAGTGACTACATTGGCCCCAGTAACATGAGACTGAAGAGGACTCCTGCGTGTGCAATTAAGATAAACAGCAGGAGAGTCCAGACTTTTAAGCAAATCAGGTTTCCATTTTCTGGACTCAGTAATACACAGATTGTAATGAAAGAGTCTGGGCAGTTGTGCTCCCCAAGTTGCTGCATTTTCCTGGAAAAACTGTAACAGCTAATCCCCTGGTTACCGGCCTCGGGGCCTCCTAATTGGGGAAGATGACCCACCCATTGCCACCCTGCCTCGGCCCGGAGTCTCCCGGACCAGTCCCTGCCATCTCCAGGACATGGACTTCCTCTCAACTCGATGTAGAACACGAGTGAACCGTCCCTTTCCCCTGAAGAAACGTGGATCAGCGCGTTTGGGTTTGCGACAGTTTTGAGCCCATGCACACGGCATCCTCATTCCCAGCAAGGATTTGGGGACAGGGCAGCCGATTAGGGGGACAAGACCAGGCTTCCAGCGCATGCACAACACCAGCGACTCTAACCCCTCGGAGTGTGGGCCCTGGGGTGAACAACCAGGACTTCCGCTATGTCCGTCTACAGCATGGGAACCACTGGCCATCTGTCCGGCCAGCTGCCTGGGGGCCAAGAGGGCTGGAACCTCTACTGTGTGCCTGCCTACCTGCGAGGACACCCTCCCCCCTCCCGAGGCACGTGCTGCTTCCTAACTCAGCTCCAAAGAAAAAATTCATGTCCTGAAGCCTTCCGTCTGAATGAATGGCCTTGAAGACACTTATCTGTATCAGATGAATAGGCATTTAACCCAATTCTTAGAAAAGAGAGAGCATCCCCCTTCCCTCCATAGGATTGGCCAGAAAGTTAGGAAATCTAAATACAGACAAACACAAGCATGCACCTGGGCGCCAGGGTTTAGCCTCAGCCTTCTCTTTGAAATGTGTGGGCATCACATCCAGTCAGCAGGTGCTGGGAGCCCGGCATACGCAGGGCTGTCCACGAATCCCATCACGGCAGAGAGAACTCCTGCCCCCTTGGGTTAGGGTTAAATGAGCACCAGAATGGCCCGTGCCTGGGCCAGCCTCTGAGTTTAAGGGCCCAAAAGTTCGCCCTGAACTGTCAGAACTGACCCCAGACCCCTGGGGTGGACCTTCAGGGGGATGCGACACCACTGGTTTGGAGCAGTCAGGACCCGTGGTGGGGACCCACTGCCCAAGTTGTTCCTCTTTCAGTGAGAACAGACCTCTGGTTCAGGGGGTTTCAGAACACCCCTCACGCTTTTTAAGTGGCAAGAAACGCACAGCACAAAATGTACCCTCCTCACCACTGCTAAGGGTGCAGTTCTATATTGTTAATATTCACCTTGTTGTGCATCAGCCTCCAAGACTCTCTTCATTGTGCAAAACCAAACATCTGCTCAACTCCCCATTCTCCCTGACCCAGCCTGTCTCCAGGAATCTGACTTCTCTAGGCACCGCCTCTACGTGGAATTACGTAGTCTTTGTCCTTTTGTGCCTGGCTTATTTCACTCAGCGCGATGTCCTCAGGGGCCTCCATTCTGTAGCCTGTGTCAGAATCTCCTCCCCTATTCAAGGCTGAATACGACTCCATTGCGTGAATGGACAGCAATGGATCCATTTTACCCTCCGGGCTGATGTCAATGATGCCGCTATGGACAGGGTGTGCTTGTGCAAAGACTCTTAGTTCAGTTCTTATCGGCTTAGACCCAGAAGTGGGATTGCTAGATCACATGGTAATTCTATTGTTAAGTTTTTGGAGGAATCACCATACTGTTTCCTCCCGTGACTGCGCCACGTGCATTCCCGCCTGCAGCGCACGGGGCTCGTTTCTCTGCACCCTCCTCTCACCAGGGTTCTGTCCTGTGGCAGCAGCCATCCTAACAGGTGTGCGGTGCCAGTGAGGGGTCTGTGGGTGAGAAGGAATGCATTCCTAAAATTTGTCCATTTGCGTTTCTCTGATGATCAGTGATGCTGAGCACCTTTTCATGCACGTGTGGGCCACCTGTAGGTCATCTTTGGAGAAATGTCTGTTCCGTTCCTTTGCCCATTTGTGAGTCAGATTATCGGGGGTTTTGTTAAGTGCAGCTGTTTCTTCCGTCTCCTGGGTATGAACCCCATCTCAGCCACACGATTGTCAAATAGTTCCTCCCCGTCAGTCAGCTGCCGTTCTGCTCTGTTCACCGTGCCCTTTGATGCACAGGCATCGGAACCGTGCTGCAGCCCCCTCTGAGTGTGTTTGCTGTTGGTGCCTGTGCAGGAGCCCAGACAGGCCGTTGTTCCCAAGCAGGAAGCCACCTCCACAGTAAGCAGCAGTGGCTGTACTGGGGCTTCTTGTGAAATCCCTCTTCAAGAGCCGTCCTCGCCTCCCCTGAAATGCTTCCCCGATCTGTGTAAGCAAGGCCACGCTGCTCGCTTTTTGAGTGGGCTTTGCACGTACCCATGTCTTTCTGGCCCCCTCCTGGGGGAAACAACCTCAATTGTCAGGCATGTGCATCCCCATGTCCCTGCACCACCAGGACCACCATCCATCACAGCCTCACCACACCTCACCCCTTCCATCACCTGCCAGGGGGGCCTGAGGGGCATAGTATGCGGCTGCAGCCCCGACGGGCCATCGAATGCGGTCCTTCTTTATCCCCTGCCTCTCCAAACCAGCAGTACCCTGCAAACATCAGGCTCCCCGGGGAGCACAGGGCGGGTACCCTTCTCCCTTCAAGACCACAAGACCCTGGAGGCTGGGCCGAAGCGGAGGCACCACCACGGAGTGGGATGGCCCAGGTGGATCCCAGCCCAGACCCCCACCGGCACCTGGCCTGGGCCTGAGGCACGACGAGCCCTCTGAGACCCAGACCTGCCTCTAGAAAAGGCCAGGAATAACCCGACCCCTGTGGCGGGACTGTCTTGGGGATTTAATGACTGTAAGTTCACGCACTGTGCCTGGCACACAGGGGGTCCCCCAATTCTGGCTGAGCCCTCAGAATACGCCCTGTCCATTCCGTGATGATCACTCAGCACATCCTCCACTGTCAAGCCGGGGAGCCAGTGTGGGAGCCCCAGGCCTGCAGAATCACCAAGCTCGGAACACACCGTCTCACGGACAGTTACAACCAGGCCGCTCTGCTGCCCGCCCCGGAACTGGCACCTCTTGTCTCCCAAGGGCCAGCGGAGCGATGGCGTGATGGAGTAACGATGAATGAGGATCCAGGGCTCGCTCAGGCTGGCCAAGCTCCCAGGTGCTGCCCCCACTCCCAGAGTCAGCACATACAGCCTGGTGAGAAACGGGTGTTTGAGGAGTGTGTGTGTGTATGTGTGTGTGTGTGTGTATGAGAGTGTATGGCAGAGAAGATAACATCACACAGTGCACAGCATTTCACTGCCCAAAACACTCCCTCCCCACCCAGATTCGTATGTATCTCTGCCCTCCAGCTAGGGGGTACTATGGTCGTTCTCTCCCCACCAGCACCCCCAACACACACCCCACTCCTGGCAGAGAGCAATTCAGGTGTGTTCTCCCGATTTCATAGCTCCCTTTCTGAAAACTACCACTGGCTTCTAGGATGGAAAAGGCTCTATAAGATGAGGTTGACTCTGCTCTCAGCAAACCCAGGAGCCCCAAGATGCCAGGAGTGTCCCCCAGAGGGCAGCCAGGGCGTTATACGTCACAGGCACTTCCTGTCACAAGAGATGGCGTGTGTTTGTATCACAGACACAGCGTGAGTTCTGTCTGTAGTTAGGGAGACAGGGTTCTCCCGGGGCCCTGCACGTGTGCCTGGCTGTGAGCCGGGCCCGAGAGACAGGCAGGAGGAAGGGCCTCTGTCCCCGCCGGGCACTGGGTGGTGATGGGAAACGCTGGCTTCTCGGCCTTCGCATTTGCTCACTCAGTGGCACGTGGGCGGGGGAGTGCTCCTTAAGGATGGCGGGCATTAAGTCTGCCTGCTACTTTCGGCACACACTGTAAGGGAGGGAGGGGTCTGCGGGCGAGGAGGAATGCATCCCTAATACCGCAGCAGGAAGATCATCTCCAAACCAGCAGACTCTAAACGCTGCACGGCCCGAGGTCCGTCTGGTCCCCTGGGCCCTCTAAATTCAAAGGCATAATCTGTGGCGTGTGGGTGGTCAGGAGATGCCCGGGCTGTTTCGGGGCCCGGGGCTCCTGTGTCCCGGCTGAACTGCGTCTGGCCTGCCTTGCTGAATCCTGACACACAGAAACGCCAGGTGTGTGTGGGGAGAAATGGTGAACCGGCTGGGCCACCTGCAAGCCGTGGGCCGGGGCGCAGGACATGCCCCCGTGCCTAGCCCGGACCCAGGCCCGCCTCTCGCTCCCTCCCCATGGAGAGGCCCTGTGGCTGTGGGGATCCCTAACTCCCTGAGGCAGAGATCTCCAGAGTAGCGACAGGTCCTGAGTAGGAGCTGGGCCCCTTCTGTCACAGAGGGCAATTTTATGTTTTGGACAATCTGCTTTGGGCACTCACAGCCTGGGTTCAATTCCTGGCTCTGGCTCTGCCGCTGTTAGCCAGACCCCTTAGTGGAGCTACCTCAGCCCCTCGGTTTCCCCATCTGGGAAATGGGACAACGAGCCCCTCCTGGGCCCTTTTTGGGATTAAATAACTCTCTGTGCCAGGCGCTGGGATTAGGGGAGGGTCGGTGTCCGGCTCAGCTGTCCACACGCGGCATCTTCACTCGTCTTTGTTCCCCGGGCTCTCCCGGGCAGGGTGGCCCTGCCTCTCCTTCTCCGCTTGTTGCCATTTGGAGGGGAGGGAGGAGGTCCTCACACCACTTCCCAGCCGGGCCGAGAGGGCAGCGCCCACCCAGCCACCTGACCCTGCTCTCACTGGCTTTCCTGTGGCCTGTCAGAGCCTGTCCTTTCCCATGGATCCCCAGGCCCCGCCCTGCCACACACCTCGCACTATTGGCCTCGAGGAGGGTCTTGAAGAGGGGAACCACCAAGGACTCCTTCTTTAGAGAGTAGGAGCTCAGAGAAGGGAGACTGCTTATGGGGTTGTACCTGACAGGCACATCCTGAGGGTGTAGCTTTCAGGATGTGGAACAGTGTTCCGCATGTACCCATGAAGGCCAAGCAGGTGGGCCCAGGGCAGGTACACCCAGGGCAGGTGGAACCAGGGTAGGTGGGTCCCAGGCAGGTGCACCCAGGGCAGGTGAGCTCAGGACAGGTGGACCCAGTGCAGGTGGATCCAGGGCAGATGGACCCAGGGCAGGTGCACCCAAAGCAGGTATACCCAGGGCAGATGGACCCAGGGCAGATGGACTTAGGACAGGTGGGCCCAGGGCAGGTGGGTCCCGGACAGGTGGACCCAGGGCAGGTGTCCCCAGGGCAGGTGGACTCCACAGCAAAGCTGGACCTTGGGGCAGGGTGGACCCTGGCCCAACATCTCTGCAGAGTGACCAAAGCCTGCCTCCCATCCCCAACCTCTCGGCCCTGCTCTGCCCAGAGGGCACCAGCCTCTCTGCCCTGGGCCCACCTGGTCTTGATCCAGCCGGTCCCGACCGCCTGTGCCCAGGCTGGCCCTCAGGAGCTGGGAGCCTCCACCAGGAGGCCTGGCGTCCCATGAAAGCCTCCTGCTCTGTTTGTTTGCAGCCAGAAGACAAAGCCATGGCTCTGAGTCACTGTGCTCCCCGGGCTGACTCATGCAGGAGGCCCACTCGGGGACTAACCCGGCCTTCACCTCCTGGTTGCTGTCTCTGCAGCAAAAGGCAGCTGTGCCAGGACGGAGGATGAGCGCTCAGCTCGGCGCCGGGGAAGGTGCGGGCCCAGGCCTTCCCTCCCGGAACCCTCGGCCGCTTCCCGGCCCTGATGGAGCCTGACACACATCTCAGTGCTGTCTCCGAAAAGGACTGGTCATCCGGCCAGCGTGGTCCCAGAACGTGCCAGAAGAGCACAGCAAGTGCAGCCAGGGTGTGAAAGAAGGCAGGCGCCGTGCACGTCACATGCCCGAGAATCCCAGAAGAACTGAGACGCAAGCCTGGGTTCTGCCTGGGGACACAGGATGGTGGGTCCCCGGGAGGTGCGGGTGTGATTCAGACATTACAGGAGGGGAGGGGCCGGGTTCTGGAGACCTGACCTCGGGTGGGGAGGGGTCATCTCCACTTTCTGCCCTGAACACCCCCCCCCCCTCCGTTCATCCCGGGAGGCCAGAGCCAGGAAGCAGGGACTTTCATTTGTTCCCAGTGGTGAGTATGAACCCCTCCCAAGGCTGGAAGGGGTCTTCCTGTCCACCCCCCCACCCCCTCCTGCCCTCCTGCCCTGGGAGGAGGGATAGAGGAAGAGTTAGTGTGTTCCCTGCGCTTCCACCGGTGGAAAATGGTTCACCCTGAAGAATATGTGAGCCCGAATACATGGAGAAGAACAAGGAAATGAAGACGAACGAGGATGCGGGGACGGAGGGGAGGGCGAGCGCACGGGAGGGAGATGAGTCCTGTAACAAGGCCGTGGGCAGAGGCCAGCCCGTGGGCCCCTGAGGGAGCCAGACGCCTCCGTGCCACGTTCTGGAGGAACACACTGAGTTTCCCTGACATCCAAGGCGTGGCACGTGAGTGAAGCAGGGCCTTCCGTGTGGGCCGCAGAGGACACACACGGTGTTCTGTAAGGCTCATTCTTGTACAACTTCAGCCGGAACCGGAAGGCCTCACAGGGGAGAAAGGTCCCGTCCAGGGAAGGCACCTCTCTGAGGTGGGGGTGGGGAGGGAGAGGCAAAAGCACTCACTGCGCTCCTGGGAGGGACGGGGTTGGGGAGGTTCAGGGGCAGAGGGCGCCTCAGTGCAGGGCAGGGAAGGCCGGGATGTGACTCCCACTCTTTCTTTAAAAAGCACTGGTTTGTTTTCTCAAGTTTCAAAAGCCATGCCAGGCGTTTGCAAAAAACTTGGAAAAGAAAGAAAAGCAATGAGACCAACACGAAGGAAAGGAAGATCTTTCCTTGACATCTATCCTGGTCTAGAGCAGCGATCTTCAGCCTGTGTGTGGAGGACAGCAGCACCTGCCTCTTTAGCGGGGACCCCACCCTCTTTCCCCGTAGGTTGTCAAACAAAACAATGACAACAGCCTATGCAGCAGTAGCAGAGTGTGAAAAAGTCAAAATATACCTTTTTTTTAATTGGATCAGCAAAAACCGTATTTCTTGGTGTGTCGCAGATTTTAGTAGTTAGCTGAAGATGGATGAAGATGCCATGAGATGAAGAAGGACGAAAATCGCTGACCTAGAAACTTCCCTCTCACCTCTCAGAGATCAACACACGTGTGTGAGCGCGCACTTGGTATTTCCAACCTGAGACCGGGTGATCTGCCCGCCACGTAACCTTCCCCTTTATGTTATTAAATATCTGTTTACAATACAAATTTTGCTGACCGTGTCGTGTTCCCGCATCTGGATAAACCACAATTTATTCAAGCAACTTCCCAGGATATTGCAGTAATATTAGCCCTCAAAGGGCGTTTCCTATTTTAAAGTCTTATCTATCAGAATCTCTAAGAAAGGGATTCCGTCCTCCACCCCGGGGCTCATCCCAATTGAATAAAACATAATGTCGTCCTGTTTTATTTTCAATTTCTTGGTTGTTGTTGAACTTCAACACTTTTTATATATTTATTGGCCAAATGAATATCTTCTTTTGCAAGTCCATATTTTCCCTTATTTCCTGCGGTACAATTTGCCTTTTTTTTTTTCTTTTGAATTTTGAAGGACTTTCTGTCTAATTACAGTACTGATCCCCCGTAAAACATCCTGAATCCTTCCTGGTCCCTGTAAACTTCTGATTACCAGACTCTTTTCTGGTGTTTAGAAGCTTACAATTTCAATGTGGTGGGGATTCTTCTTTTTCTCTGGCTTGGCTTGCTGTGTGCTGGAAGGCTGGCGCTGGGATCCAGAGGCTGTGAAATGACGGTAATAAGTGACACAGCAGTTCCTGGAATGTTCACAGGATTCTGTGGAACAGCATCCCGGGTGGCCCTCTCTACGTTCCAACCCTGGGGGCCACACACTGCAGCAGGTCTCCACCCAACAGGGCCATGGGACCTCGATGGGCCAAACCAAGGTGTCCACTGACTTCCACCAGGAAGCCTGTTTCCCATTGGTTCTGGCGGCAGATGTCTTAAGGGGGAAGCTGAGTGGGTGACCATGGCGATATCCATGTCCAACCAGCTTCAGGGATGCTGAGAAGGACGAGGGTAAGGTGGGAGGGGGCACAGGGTACACCCAGGGTACCAGCTTACTTCATGGCACCTCGGTAGCATTTCCAAAGCCAGCTGGACAGTCAAAGGACGGAGCTCCCTGCTCTTCACCCTGTCGTGACTGGGGTGCTGGCCACAGGGTCCCGGCACACACACGGCGGTGGACCTGCGTGAGCCCCAGCGCGGTTACTAAGAGGCAGAGTGGCCAGGGAGGAGACAGTGTCCTGGGGAAGCTCTGTGCTGAGCAGCACCCACGCATCCACGTGTGTCGGCCCTGCAGCTGCGGGAGACCAGCGGCAATGACAAATGGGCCCCAAGACAAGACGGGTCTGACTTGCGGGGTGACCCAGCCTCTGGTCAGACCGCGGCACAACTTACCATAACCAGGGGGGTGGGGCAGCCAGCCTCTGTCTCCACCAGGAGCCCTCTCGGCAGCTCTCGGGGGTCTGTCTCCCCTCCCGCCTCCCTAGCTGGTGTGTCTGCTGGGACCAGAGGACCGGGAATGGGGAACAGCAGCAACCTCAGCCGCTGGCCTCCCCGTCAGCTTCTGCAGGGTCCGTGCTGAGCTCTCCCGGGCCCTTCTGTCTGGATTCCTCAAGCCCAGCGCACACTGTGGGTGGCCGTGAGGGTCCTCTGGTACTGACTGCTCACCACCAGGAAGGTCCTGGGGCTTTATTTATTTTAATATATTTTATTGATATTTTACAGAGAGGAAGGGAGAGGGATAGAGAGTTAGAAACATCGATGAGAGAGAGACATCGATCAGCTGCCTCCTGCATGCCCCACAGTGGAGATGTGCCCGCAACCAAGGTACATGCCCCCGACCGGAATCGAACCTGGGACCTTTCAGTCCGCAAGCCGACGCTCTATCCACTGAGCCAAACCGGTCTTGGCTGTCCTGGGGCTTTAAAAAGAACGAGCTAAGTCACGGCCCAAGAAACACAGGCGAGACACTGTCCTGCCAGCCCTCGGAGGGGGGTCCTCCCACAAAGGTGGCTTGGGAAGCAGGGGGCAGCGGTGAGAGGAGGAGAGAAAAAGAGCAAGGAGAGAACACCCCCCTCCCCCCGAGCCCTGCATGGTTTTGTCTGCCTCACCCTCTCTCTGGGGGCAGCACCCACAAGCACAAGATGCTGGGTGCATTCTGAAACCGCATCAGGAACCAATATGGACGCAGCACGCCATTTGGAATGACGCATGCCCTGTCTCTGGGGGCAGCACCCACATGCACCCACAAGCTCCAGTCCCAGCCCTCAGCAAAGCAGAACTGGAGAGAGCCCTGCAGCCAGGGCCCCACTTTCCAGGAATCACCCACCCCTGGGGCGGCGGCAGCCCTGGGGGATCTCTGTGCCTGGACCAGGGGGGCCGGATCTGGCTCTGGGGAGCCCACTGCTGGGCGTGATGGGCTCCTGGACCACCCCCACCAGATGCAGAGATGCACGTCCTCCCCGGGCCCCGGGCCCCGACCCCCGACGTGTGAGAACTCAGTCCCACGAGAGGCTTCCAGAGGCGCCATGGACAGGCCCCCGGGATCACTGGGGAGCAGAAGCCGCGTGTTCCCGGGTCGTCTGGGGAACTCGCTTTTTAACGAACACATTAGGAAATGGATTTCGAAAGGAAATGCTTTTACTCAGACACAACGAGACTAAATGAGAATCATCTGATAAGCAGTGAATCATGTGGATAAACTGGATACCATCTGTGGAAAGTGGAGAAAAGTTGAAGGCTTATGGTACCTCCTACGGTTACCAGAGAGGCCCCGAGCTGAGTCATAGGATTTTTATTTTTTTTTTGGTGGTAAAATACCCAAATATATAATTTATCATTTCAACAGTTTTAAAGTGCACAAGTCAGTGGAATTAAGAGTCACTGTTGTGCAAACACCATCCCTACCTAGTTCCAGAGCCTTCTTACGGCCCCAAGCAGAAATCCCACATCGGTTAAGCCAGTGGTTCTCAACCTTTCTAATGCCGCGACCCTTTAATACAGCTCCTCATGTGGTGGTGACCCCCAACAAATAAAATTATTTTTGTTGCTACTTCATAACTGTAATTTTGCAACTGTTATGAATCGTATCTGTGTTTTCCAATGGTCTTAGGTGACTCCTGTGAAAATGTTGTTTGACCCCCAAAGGGGTCGCGACCCACAGGTTGAGAACCTCTGGGTTAAGCAGTCATGTCCCCATTCCTTCCCCCACAATCCCCTTCTCCAGGCCCTGGGCGACCACCAGCTCACTTTTGCCTATTCTGGGTTTTTCATTTCAATGCAAATCGTACACTCTTTGGTTTTGTGTCTGACTTCCTCCACTTAGCGCAATGATTTCAAGGTTCCTCCTTGAATGAGCATCGTCCTCCTGGTGGAGTGACAATCCATCGTGTGGCGCACCTTTGGTCTACGCGCCCATTCCTCTGCTGACGGGCGTTCCTGCTGTCTGTCCTGCTGGCAACGCTGAGTAATGAGGGTCCCAGTGCGGGGGCACGTGCTTTCCATTTGGAGGGCAGGTGACTAGGAGGGGGTGGCCCTGCCTCCCGGTGCGGAGGGTTTTCCTGAGTTTCGGAGTGCTGTCCGAAACTCACGCATCATTTCAGAGATCGGTCGGTAAACCAGGGCCCAGAAAAGCTTTTCTTTGCCGAAGGCCACCCAGGATCAAAGGACCGAGAGGCAGCAAGTGTTGTCCATGCCACGGCCAACGTCCGCGGAGTGTTGCTTCAAGAGAACGGATTCCCTGGACACAAGACAACGGGTTCTGCCCCGCAGACTGAGAAGGGACCCTGGCCTGCTCCGGCAAAGGCAACAGCCTCGGCTTCTGTCTAATTAAAATTTCCCAAAATAGACAAATGCTCCATCACGCAGATGCTCATTATTAAGGGAAAGAATGACACATGGCTTATTCTGGAAACAATGACTTCAATAAGTTGCAAAATCCCTTGCGGAGAGCCACATCCCCTGCCCATCATCACACGTGCGAGCGCTCTGCCTCCGTGGACGAGGGTTTTCCGGTGCGGAGGGTGGAGCGGCGGCGAGCACAGAGGGCGCCCCCGAGCCCGCACAGCCGCCTGCATCCGACTGTGCTCCTCACTTTCCCTCTCCTTCTTTCTGCTCATAGAAAGTAAAATTCGTAATTAGCATTAAACTATAGTTGCTGTAACTTGCAAACAACACACAACCACAAGCTGATTGTCGGAGAGCTCAGTCCGCAGACCCCCCACAGGGGGCACACGCTTCTCAGGAACAAGCTGGAGAACGGGTCCGTCACCTGCTGAAGTAACACGCTATCACCGTTCACGCAGGAGGATGCTTCCCAGGACGGACACGTGGTCTCTGGCTCTCCGCAGAGCCAGGCTCATCTGTTTCCCCTGCAGACCCCACGGCGGGCGGGCGGGCCGGTCTTCTCCTGGAGGCCGGCTGACTTCCAAGAGCCAACGCTTTGAAAGAGGAGTCTGACGTCGGGTGATGTCTACAGCTACGAAATCCAGGAGGAGGAAATAAATGCTGAGTTATCACTTCCTTTCATTGACCTTGGCAAATGCTGAGACGCGCTGGGCTCCCGCTCAGACAGACACTCGGCGGCGTGGCCCGAGGGCGGATCAGCGAGCGGTTCCGAGGCTGTCCACGCGGAGGCCCGAGGAGGAGGAGGAGGGCGCTGGAGCACACAGGGTCTTCCCTCTCTCTCCCCTCCACGGCCGGTGGACGTCCCTCCAGGTCACTCAAGGCACTGACAGCCCAGGCTGGCCCAGCGCCCTCCTCCAACAGCCCCTACCAACCACCCTGACCCCCTGCTCTCACGGCCCTCTGCCTCCTCTGGCCCCTGAAGCACCTGGTGACTGTGGCAGGCCGACCAGGGCACCTCGGGGGCCCCTCGAAGGCACCTCTGGCAGGGAAACTTGGGTGCCGGGGAAGAAATGAGAAGCAAAGGCACTGTGGTCCTTGTCCAGTCACCATGGCCCATGTCACCGCCTGACAGCAGGTTCCCCAGGGCAGTGACCCTTGGGGCACTTCTGTTCTAGTATCAGTGGGAGGATTTTCTTAGAAAACAGTAACTAAGGATTCGCCCAGCACACATGTGGGGCGCATCTATTCCCCAGCTGCCCTTTGGAATTTCCACAAGGTGCCATCTTTCTGGGAAGGCACGCCGGGTGCTTGTCCGGATAAGCCTCTGTCCTCCAGGTGTCGGAGGGGCCCGAGGGAGAGGCCATCTCTGTGACAGGTCACAGAGGGAGCGGCGGGCTGCCCTGCAAGCCTGGGCCCCTCCACTGCCCATTCCTTGTGGAACTCTCCACTCATCCCCTTTCCTCTCCACATCCGAGTTTTCTCTTTGACTTTGTCATTCCTGAGAAAATTACCTTTTCCATGTTATAAATTGTAAATGATGGGTTAATCGAGTCACTGGGAGACACACAGGGAGATGACAGTGGTTGACAATGAAATTCTCTGAAATGGTTCATTTTGTGGAATGTAATAAAACAAAGATGGATACAGCATAACAGCAATGGTTGAAACGAGCAGGTAACTGCGTCACGGTCCATGACCTTGGATTATTGTTTAATTAAAATAAAATCTCTACCCTACTCTACCCTAGTCTCTAGTCTAAGAGAGAGTTTTGGAATTGGCAATAATGTAACACCCAGCAAGACAGCCCTAAGTTAATTTTAACCTTAAAAGAGCTCACTGTGTGACTCTTTGTCAGACAATTACACCAGAGGGACCCGGACACGCCCGGAGTCCCCACACGAGCCACGTGGGGCTGGATGATCTGAGCAGGTCGTTTTGCACAAGAGAAATCGTCACAAACAGCACGCCAGGTTTCCCAGGGCAGTGACCCTTGGGGCACTGCTGTTCTAGTATCAGTGGAACAGTTTTCTTAGAAAATAGTAACTAAGGATTCACCCAGCACACATGTGGGGGCGCATCTATGCCCCAGCTGCCCAGAAATCCAGTAACTCTGGGCTCAGAGAATCCTGGTGGCATGTTACTTACTCCCTGTGCGATGGTACTGGGATCAGATGCTGGGCTTTGTGTTCATCTTTGTTACTTATTATAATGAGAAACTCTACATGGACTTCGGTTAACAATAACAACAAGAAGAAGAATAAAAGATGAGAGATCAGCGGGTGCAGGGAGGGGTGGTTGGAGAAGAAACGTTCTCCAGACAGACACAGTGCACAGAGGTCAGATCCTTCTCTGTGAAGTCCCTTCCTCCTCACAGGTATCACGAAACGGGGGAAGCAGGTGCTGGGTGCATTCTGAAACCTCATCAGGGACCAAGATGGACGCAGCACGCAATTTGGAATGATGTCAATTCAGGGACATTCCTCTTCAATGAAGACCTTGTTCATCAGTCCAACCCAGCGAGGTGAACAGAGACATTCTTCCTCCGTTCCTTCCCAGTGCGTCGTGACTCGGCCATTCCCGAAGGTGTGACCAGTGCTTTACGCGTATTCCCGAGGCAATCTCATTAAAACAGGATTTTAAATCCACACAGGCTTTCTGGAAGTGACCCAACGAGGGTCTAGCTCCCGCTAACCCTGCGAGGCTGCTCGCCGGGTTATTGCTCCTCCAAGTTAAAGGCAGGGGAGGCAAGGACGAGGTGCCAGGCACCTTCGCCCCCACAGGTCCAGAAAGTCCCACAAAGCCTGAGGCTTTTCACTTCGGAGCCCTCTGCATGCCTGCAAACCAAAGCTACAGAAAGAAGGAACACGCTGCCTGTTTGCATTGTGACTTACAGAATGTAAGTGGAACACACAAAGAACCCGCAGCGGCCGCCGAGTCCGGCTGTAAACCCGGGCCCGTGTTTTCCTTGAGGGAGTGTGTTTTTTTTTTACAAGCGGCCTCTCCCGGAGCCCCCACTTGCCTCTGAAGCAGGCAGAAAACTCTCTTAAGAAGAGATGCTCACTCCCAGAGACTTTGACAGAAAGGCTCCGGGCATTTTACTTGTGTGGCACAGAAAAACAGCCTTCCTAACCGAAGTTCGGGCATCCTCTCTCCACGGGGAAGTCGGTAAAGGCTCCCTAGGCCTCCCCTCTACCAGCCACAGGCCAGCCCGCCGTGTCCTGTCTGAGCTGCTCGGCCGGGCCCTGGGGAAGGGCTCTGGGGACGACCACACCACAAACCTCAGCCATGCAGTGGGGGTCCGATATGCTTGGTCACCATCAAAGGGTTAACGAAAATCAAGGCTTTTGCCCAAATCTTTCCCGTCAGTCACACACCAGACCTGCACAGCCAGAAAAACAAATGTGAGCTCGCCATGGAATTAAACAGTGAGAACTAGGAATCCAATGCCAGACAACATCACTGAATTTACAAGCCCCCCCAAACCCCCTTCCCCCGAAAGAGCCTGATGGCTATTTCTTTTCTTTTTTAAGGCTGAATATGAGCTCAAAGGAAGGGATATTTTCCAGAATAACTGGATTTGAAAACTGAAAGCTCTCTGGGTTCAACCCTGCCCTTCATTTAGCTGACGGAGAAATTCTGCCCTAAGGGAAGCAGGGTCGTGCCTGGGGTTAAAGGCACTACCCTCAGGACCTGAGAAGTAAAATTACAATTCCACGGGCGGGAGGTGTCGTGAGAAGCCAGTCACCGAACCCCTTCCCCGGCCGGAAAATGGAGGCGTCACGATGAGAAACGGGGTAAACACCAAACAGCCTCGGTTGACAGACAGCGCGGGCTCAGACCCCTCATGCACTTCCTTACCCATCATCACAGGAGCGTGCGGCTCCGAGCAGTCGCATTGTGGATAAAATGATATAGGTATTCCAAGCACATAAAACCCTGTTGTGATTCAAAACGACTCTATTTTCAGCTAACCACTAAAAATGTCTCTCCTGTCAGAATAAAGTTGCACGCTGCTTTCCTGGTTTCTGATTCAAGTCCCCTTTCAACGTGACGCCCGTCAGTAATCACTGGAGAACAACCCCCCGGTGCCTGGCTTCACATCAGCACGAACCTCACACACCACTCGGCAGTCACATGTCCCCGCATCGCATTCCAGCACTAACATGAAATCCGGCACATTTAATGTAACTAAATTGCATTCAGAGGCTTACTGCTAAACCAATTACAAAATTATGTTTCCAGGACAAACAAATATTAATTTCAAATAACCACAATGGAATTGAGGATTTGATCTTTCTCTTTTTCTCTCTCTCTCTCGCCGCTCCTTCTAACTGTGTGTGGCTCTGAATACTAAACCTTTAAAGTCTACCCTGCGTAGTGAATAACTTTTATGAATCGGAGCCTTTAACAGAGTGTGTGTCTGTGTGTGTGTGATGTAAGTCAATTAGCTAAAAGCGTATATGTTAGGAAATACTTTTCAGGTGAGTATTTCCTAACATTTCTTTGGGAAAAAAAATGTATTCTTTATTGCCATAGGAATAAATATTGATTGGTATTTTTTTCTCAGATTTCTGGAATTCGACTCTTTAAAAAATTATCAAGAAACACTTCTGATTGATAAAATATTGGAAATGTGTCGAGATTCCTCATGTTCTGAAAAGGAGAGTAAGAATCCCAATGACATCAGGAAAAAAAGAGACATTTTCTCAAAGCCTATTTTTAGTCTATTCCTCTGAGAGAAGGTAGAGTAACTTGGTCATTTGGATACAGAAAAAAAAAATTTAATCCTTGTGGAATAACTTTTTAATTTTTTTTTTTTACTTGAGATTATTGCAGATTCGCGTGAAGTTGTAAGAAATAATACAGCGAGATCCCATCATCCTCACCACTCAGTTTCTCCAGTGCTAACACCTTGCAGCACTCCGTCCAATGTCACAGCCAGGAGACCGACTTTACACATCTCTAGACCCTATTCCACTTTCTCCAATTTTACACGCACCGTGCGCGTGTGTGCATGTGTGTGTGCGCACGCACGCACGCGTGTGCGTTCCTCCCAACACGCTCCCATCACGTGCACAGCCTCAGGTGGCCACGTGGAACACCTTGTTAAGCAGTTTCTGCTTTTAGCATTTCATCTTGACTGCACCCCTGTCTATCTCTCTTAGATGCTATTGCTCCTTTATGGCTTTCTGTTCCTTGGCTACAGTCACACGTTCATCTCATCGTGGAGTTTTACTGCCTCGTTCGTGAACTCTCTCTGCTGGTGCAGAGCTTTGTCTTTGGTTTGCCTTTTGCAGCACATTTATCCTTTCCCAGGAAAAGACACAAATATAAACAGACATTCCAGCGTGCATTCATGGGTTTAAAGACACCAGTGAGAATAGATGAATATATACATGGAGCTTAAAAACTGTCATAAAAGTTCAGCCTTTAAAATTGGCTTATTAAAATATTTGTTTTTTTAAACCCAGCTTTAAACTAAAACTATGAGTTATAGTGCTCGGCTCACAGAGTTTACTTTATGAGCTTCTTGCCAGGCAAAAGGAATCCGGCATCAGTGCTGTCTGTCCAGAATACAGTGAAGTGGGGATGATGAAAACTCCGTGGTTTTTTGTTTTTTTTTCAGGCTCAAGACTTGCCTGAAAATATGCAGCTTTTAGCAAAGCTCGATACAGGGCTATATTTCCATGGACCTCCAGCGGCCACCCTCCAGCTCCTACTCTGGCCGGATGGACTGCCAGACTTTCCACTGATATTCAAGGGAACAATAGCCACAGGACTGCGGTCAGCTCCCTACCTTGGATCTTACCGGTGGGTATTTTATAAGGAAACACCGCGTATAATTCAGGTAGCTCAGCCTTTCATTCTGCTTCCTCTGACCAATCAAAAGCTCTACTGAAATTCTGCATTTCCGTTCTCCATGAGGAATTCATTTTCTTTTGAAACCAGCTAGCAATCCAATTACAGCAGTTAGCAAACACCTCCAAGAAGTGAATTTACAGAAGGGAGGAAAAGGCTTACGCATACTGGATACCGAGAGGCTCGGACTCTGCCCTCCAAAGAAAGTAACTACCAGTTCTCAGAGAAAAACTAGTTTGCTGAGAACGGTCACCCATTAAAAATCTGCACATACTTTGCAGAACTTAGAGGAGATGTTTTCTTTAACCACAAAACAGAACAAAAGGGGCCAGGTCCAGTAAGTAATCGTCACCTCTCTACATCCCCCATACTAGACGCCTCAGACTCTGCTCCTGAAGTGCAGGCATTTAATGAAAATGCTGAAAACTCTTTTGAGAGTTTTCCATGAGATGAGCCCAGATGATTGTCCAAAGACACCTGATTTTACTGTCTGTCTGTGTTTTTAAATGCCAGGCCAAAGAAGAAAGTCAGGGTAAATATCAGCACCAGCCATAGGACTTCCTGTGTCTCTCTTTCTATGAAGAAGCAGTTTTACACTTTTTATCGTTGCTGCTGTTCACACAGACACAGCTTTTTAAAATATATATAGACACATATGTGAAAACATCTCATATTGGATATTAAAATCACACACCATTTCCTGAAAGGTCTAGAAATTCTTTGGTGATACATGTAACTAGTGTTTCTTTAAAATGTTATAGGTAAGTAACAAACGGCATTTAGCAACATCTTCAGGAAATCAAACCAATGGTGATTGAATTTATTGTCATACAGACTAACGGGTTCAAAGCAAAAAGAATACAAAGTTTTTGCTTAATATGCCCCGCAGGTAAACACAAGGTGTGCCCGGATCATTCCCACCTCGAGAACACCCATACACCCCCTCTTCTCAGGCAGGGTGGCTATCTATCTGCTTGAAGAAACTGGCCCATTAGATTCAATTTTATAAAAATATAAATAAATGGGCCCCCTAGAAATCATTTGCTCTCCAGCTCAATGTGTTATCTGTTACATTTTAAGGATTATTTTTTCCCCCAACCAACTCTTCACACTTACTACTTACTGATTACAAGTACTGCCTTTTATTTTTACAGAATCTTTCATTGTGATCTAGGTCAGTGCTAGGAAGGCAGTTATTTTTGTAAAGAATTTTAAATGGCCCCACTAAATTCTGCATCGAGGTATTTCTCCCGGTATTTGTTTTCAATAATTTCCTGGAGGAAAAGCCTTAACAAAAATTCTGTTGGCATTTTCCTTAAACAAAGCTACGTGTGTATATTTTTAAAAGATGACATTCCTCATCTGTTTGTTCTTATTTCATCTGTGCTATAAACGACGGGTGCTCTAAAGGGTAAATGGGGTTGACTAATGGGAGCTCATAATTTAGGCAGCAAAACCCAGAATTGATGTGTTATCCCACTGCAGCGTTCGGCCAATCCCACCCCTCTCTCCCAGAGAAATATGTGATGGAGACACTTCCCATCTGCTTTTGACAAAGATGGGAGCCGTTTCCCATACGTTATTCTCTGCTGAAACGCGCGGTTACAGACCTGTAAACCGGTCATTACTTCCCAGGGCTCTATCAGCAGAATTCTCAGCGGCCCAGAAATGAAAACACACCGAGCAACAGACACACGGGCTTTCCGCGGGCACAACAAACGCATTCGCAGATATCGCAGAACCACATAAAGAGGAAATAGATCTGTTTGGGCGAGTGGGTGGCTGGCCGCTCGCTCCTGGGTGATCTAAATTCCTTCTGTGCGGAGCAGAGACTTTTATAAGAAAACACTGCAAGGTGAGCAAGAAACTAAACACACTGAGCAGGAAGGGTTTTTAAACACCCCCTCCTCCTCCTCCCCCAAATAAACCTTGCACCCCTGCATGGCCCGCGGGAGCCATAGCCCCGAGCCCTCTGGAAAGGCGGCGCCTCCGCGATTAGAGTTGTCTGCGGGGACTTCCGAGGTGTCTGGTGAACAGGCGCCGAGAGCGGCGGCCCCTGCGCGCTCTTCCCGGGAAGCCGAGCTCCGGGGCCCGGGAGCGGCGTCCCCGTTACCTGCCCCGCGGGACCGACCGCACCGGCCCGCATTCCGCTCAGACCTGTTTCCCCGCCAGGACCCCGGGCGCTTCCTCGCAGGCTGGACGCGGGGCAGCGGCCAGGACAGAGCCCTCTTCCTAGATTGACCAGGTTCAAGGCTGGGGACAGCGGCTCCCAGCTCCAGCCCCGCTCCACCTGCCCGCGGGGAGCCGGTTCCCGGCATGGTGTCAGCCCGGCCACCGCGCTGCCATCTGCGCGCCTCAGCCTCGGCCCACCCTCCGCATCCCCACGCCGGGCCATGCCGGCCGCAGAGCCCCAGCAGCGGGCAGTGTCCTCCAGCCCTCTCCAAGCACCCTTAGGGGCCCAGGGCGCACACACCCCCGGCACCCACCGGACCCGCCGACTGCCAGGGAGAACTGGGTGTTCGCTTCCCAAGAAGAGCGAGACGCCACTACCTTGCACGACCGCCGCCGCCAGGAGGGACCCCAAGGGCGCCTGGTCCCCACCGCTCTGCCCCTGGCCGCCCCAGGCGCTCCTTCTGAGGCTCACTCCCCCCAAAGTCACCCACAGACCCCCACACGCCGCCAAGGAGGGAAAACGCCACAGTGGCCAATCTGCCCTTATCTGCTTGACACCCTGCCGGGGAGTTTGTAAAGGGCCCCAGGGCGCGTGGGAGCGTCCCAGCCGACCCCCGCCTGCGGCTCGGAGGAAAAGTGCTCCCCACCGCGCCTCCGGGTCCAGCCCGACCTCCGAGAGAAAGGGATGCGCGGGGCCACGCCGCCCGCCCCCCGCGCGGGAGGGCGCCCCACGCACGCGCAGCACCTACCCTGGCGCGCCGGTCCGGACGTGGGTGGCGCGGCGCTAGTGGGAGGCGGACATGGACCACGCGCCCTCCATGCGCCACACGGAGAAGGCGTAGCTGAGGCGCTCGTGGGCCACGTAGCTGCAGCTGGTCATCTTATTGTCCATCTCGTCGCTCTGCAGGACCTGGTAGAGGAAGTCTATGTACCTGGCGGCCAGCTTCAGCGTCTGGATCTTGCTGAGCTTGTCCGAGGGCAGCGTGGGGATGATCTTGCGCAGCGCGGCGAAGGCCTCGTTGAGCGACTGGGTGCGCTGGCGCTCGCGCACGTTGGCCAGGATGCGCTGGCTCTGCAGCTCCTCGAAGGACTGCGCGCTCGGGCTGCCCTTCTTGCCGCGCTTGCCGGGGGTCGGGCTGCCATCTTCGCTCGACTTCTTGCTGTAGCGCCGCTTCCGGCCGAAGCGCTTGGGCTGCCGCTCGAGCTCCTCCTCGCTGGTGCCCAGGCTGTCCACGGGGGACACGGGAGAGCTGGAGCCCTCCTCCATGGCGCCCGCCCGGCGCGCGTGGGGCTGGGGGCCGCCGGGCGCCGAGCGCGCGCCGCTGGCCAAGCCCGCGGTCGCCGAGCACACGCTCTCGGCGTTTCTGATTTCAGGGGGCCGGCTTGTGCAAAACCGAGGTCTCCGGGAGAGGAAGTTATTCTAACTTTTTTGGAAACTCTAGCCGGGCTGGGTGGCTAAATAGTTGTCAGGAGCAAAGGCGGCGCGCTGATTGGCCGCCGCGGCCGGGGGCCGGACGAGTCCTGGGCCTCCGCCGACCGCCCCCGCCCCCGCCCCGGCGCGGCACTTTCAGTTTTGCCTCCCCCTTCGGCCCTGACCGCGGCGGGCACCCCGAGGCCGGCCCTCGCCGCGCCCCGCCGCCCGCGCCGCCCGCACCGCCCGCGCCGCCACCGGGGCTCCGGCCGCGCTCCGGCTGCCCGCGCGCGGGGCTCGGCTGCCCGGGCTTGGTCAGACCCTCAGCCTGGAGGTCAGGCCCGCTGGGCGGCGGGATCTCTCCGGGGCGCGAGGGGCACCGGTGGCGAGTCCGACCACCCCGATGCGCGCCCAGGAGGTGAGGACCGGGCGGGGAGCCTCCGGGCGCCGGGCCTGGGTGCGCCTGGGCTGCCCCCCGGGCGTGCAGCGAGCACTCGCGGTGGCCGGGACGTTCGGCCTGAGGCTGGGGACCCGCCGGGCAAGGATCCCCGCTCCCCCCCGGCGCCCCCGGCGAGGGGACCTTCGGGGGCCCTTGGAGACGCAGCTCCCCGCCCACGCACCTGGAGGAGCCCTGAGGAGCCGACCGCCCCGCGCAGGCCTGGCGGGAAGGGGGAACCGGTTCTCAGCCCGACTGGTTGGGGAGCCTTGGCCCCGACCCCTTCGCACGCCCTCCTCCCCGGTCCTTACAACTCCAGCGCCACCGCGAGCCTCCGCGCCCACCCGCGCGGTCCTGCCCCGGTTCGGGGTGCGGTCGGTCCAGGGCGCCCGCTAGGTCTGCGGCGCCGGACCCCGTCCCTGCGCTCCCCCTTTCGCCTCGCCAGCGGGCCGTGCGCGGAGGGCGTGTGGGCAGCTGCGCGTCCTCCCGGTGCGGGCGCCCGGCAGCCTGCGGCAGGAAGGCGTGGGGCGGCGGGAGCTCGGGGCGCGTTCTCCGCGGGCGACACCGGGACCCCGGCCCTGCGCCATCTGGACGCCGAGCGCGGGCCCGTTTGAAGTGGTTGGGGGGGGGGGGGTCTTTGTTCCCCAGGCCGCTCTGGCTCGAGGCCTGGAGGTGGTTTACTGGCTTCCCTGCCTTTGAACCTATTCCCAGGTGACCCGAGCTCAATTAGGCCCGGGCCTGAGCGGGGCTGTCAGGCGAGCCGCGAGATCAAGGGCGGGCCGGGCCCTTTTATTGAAGTTGAACTCGGGGCTGCAGAGCGCTCGCCGAGCCGCCGAGGCCCAACTTAGAGGAGGCGGTGTGTGCCGCCGGCTGCTGAGCGGACATTTCCCCGCAGCGGGCGAGAGAAGAGCAGGCCCTCCCAGACCGGGCTGCCCACCCAGCCGGGCTCAGGGCCTCTGGTTTCTCCCTGGGGCGGCCTCCTCGCAGTCCGGTGGCTAACGGGTCTGCCCTGCCCAGCGCCACCGCCACCGGCTGCATTGCCTCCTGTCCCCGCTCTGGGAAGGCCCTGGTGTATCCAGCACTGGCAACGGCAACGTCGCTTCCGGATACCCCTTCCTTTCAAACGCTAAAATAAAAATTTCAGGAACAACAAGCGAGAGGAGCCTTTGCCCGGTGGTCCCTTCAGCGCGGGGACACTTCCGTCCTGGGCTTCGGGCCTCTCCCTGGGCCTGCGCCACCGGGATTTCCTTCAGGGTGCGCTTCTGCTCCTCTGGGAGCCAGCAGCGGCAGCGATCTGCTGCTCTCTGCTAACTCCCTGTGCCCCTGGGTTGGGGGTTCTAGTACCTAGACCCTCCTCCGTTGCCTGTCCGGCTTAGAGGAGCCCAGTGACACCCCTCCCCCACAAACCAGGACGCTTTGGGAGAGGCGGGGAGCCTGCCTGGGGGCAGCCTGCTCCACGGCCCTGTGTCTGTCTCTCCTTCTGGTGATGAGCATCAGAGCACTTCCTGGGAGTCAGGACTCAGAGCCAAAATTACCGCGAGGGCGTGGGGCGTCGTGCAGGTGCCCTTAGCAAGGGCTGGCATCACAGGCAGGCAAGGTGCCCTGTGAAACGCCCCCTGAAAGATGTCTCCTTGAATGACGGCTCAGGAAGGTATATGACAGGCCTTCGCTACATTGGCTCTGCTGCCACTGCACACAGGACAATGGGACCCCGACATTTCTCTCCCTATGTCCAGTGGGTGGATGCCCACTTTCCCTTCCGTCCTTCCTCTGCTGTTTCTCTCGGAATTGCAGGGGATGGGAAGCTCAAAATGACCTTTCTCAGACCCCAGCAACCCCGCTCTGCAGGATGCACTCTTGCGGGTGCAGAAGGGAGGAGGGACCACCCCCTCTGCCGGTCCTCCTTAAGTCCAGTTGGCAGCACAGTGTCTGGTCACTGATCTGGAGGTAGGGATGAACATGAATCTTCTGAGTGGACAGAGCTCAGCAGCAGTGGCACAGCTGGGAGCTGGAAGCAGCCGCTTCTCTGTGCAGGGCACTGCTGGAACCCTCGTCCTCCTGAGGCTCCAGTCTGCAGTGCAGCTCGGAAGTCAATCCCCAAAGCTCTACCCGGAGCCTGTTCATTCAGCTCCACATGATTCTACCGGGGCCTCTAATAAGTTGTTTCCTGCTGGAACCGGCCAGTGTGCGTCCTGTTCTTTGCAGCAGACCCCAGCTGAGACACCCCCACGCTGACTGTGACCTGGAGGGTGTGCTGTCTTCTGGCCATCACTCATGTTTGTCACGTGTAGCTCACGCTGGCCTTTCACACACACTTATAAATGCCTTTAAAGACTTAATCAAAGTGCTTCTTGCAACAAACTCATATTATGATGTTTTTTTGGCTTGGAATTTATACCAAATCTTAATTAAAACCAACACAACAGCCGAAACCGGTTTGGCCTGCGGACTGAGTGGTCCCGGGTTTAATTCCGGTCAAAGGCATGTACCTTGGTTGCAGGCACATCCCCAGTGGGGGGGCGTCGGGAGGCAGTTGATCGAATCAGTGTTTCTCTCTCATCGATGTTTCTGACTTTCTTCCTCTCTCTTCCTCTCTGTAAAAAATCAATAAAACATACTAAAACTAACACAACAATGAAAAAATAAAAACAATGGAAAGCTCAACCAAGACATGAGGAGAATGGGAGAGAGCAGTGTATAGGAGCTGCTACAGAAGCCAGGCTTCTCTGCAGAAAACTTACAGATTTGATTTTTGGAATCGATATAAATGCATAATTATGAAAATTAAGTCAAAATGAACAAAACGGAAATCCCTAAAAAGATCAAAAACAAAGTCCAACAAATGCATCTAATTTTGCATCAGTTCAGTGGCTTAACCTTGCAGACAGAAATAATTTAAAAGAGCTTTAGAACACTATAATTTGACTATACACATCTACTGGGACATACTCTAAAAGGGAAAAGAATTTACAAAAAAAGGCGTAAGCTGTATTAACTGTATTCACATTTTTTGTAACAATATTGCTGAAACTGTAAGTTAAAGCAAATAAGTAATTATGTTCTGTCTTTGGGAATCAAGATTCCCAGCCTGAAAGAAAAGAGATGCATGGATGAAGTGAAGAAAGTTAAGTAAGGCCATGGGGTTCTGGATTTGTTGAAAGATCAGTATGAACTCATGGCATGTTCTCTCTTAAACAATAAATTTCCTGGCCTCGACCACCGAAGAGACCAGAAATATTGGGTGACCCAGTGACAATCAGCACTGCAGTGTTCAAACTGATTGTAGCCGACCGCCTCACCCTTGAAAAAATGGCTGGCTTACAGTCTGGGACAAACACGCTTGAGATAAGCCCGGAGCACCTTTTTATGCAGAAAGCCAGGAAGCTTTCGGTGACTCCTGGGATCATGTCGGAGAGACTCAGGAACGAACCTCAAGATGCCTCCACAAGCCAAAGAAGGCGAGGGATAAATGTCTATGTAAGAACCATGATGACAAAAGGTGGACCCATGGGCTGTGGTAAAAACCCACCTGTTGCCGAGATTGGTTTGGCTCAGTGGATAGGGCGTTGGCCTGCGGACTGAAAGGTCCCAGGTTCAATTCCGGTCAAGGGCATGTACCTTGGTTGCGGGCACGTACCTTGGTTGCGGGCACAATCCCAGTAGGGGGTGTGCAGGAGGTGGCTGATCGATGTTTCTCTCTCATCAATGTTTCTAACTCTCTATCCCTCTCCCTTCCTCTCTGTAAAAAATCAATAAAATATATTTAAAAAAAAACAAACACACATCCTTTTATAACATCCATCAAGTAAAACACGTATTGGGTCACCTTTGGCTGATAATTGGAAACTGACTCAGGATTCCAAAACCTGGTGAATAGAAGGAAAGGCCCAAGCACATGACCAGCCTTCCTTTCCAAGTTATAGTCCAGAGGGACATGAGTTGCTGGAAAGCGTTTGCTCCACAGGTGTGCTCCGGGTAACAGAGAGAGGCTAAAGGGTAGCACGGCTGCGCATCACTGGTTTGCACCTCATCCCGGTAATTCACATCGCCAAGTGAGAGGCGAGGCCCTGGTGGTGAGGCCTGAGGCACCTGGGAAGGATTCCTGCCCAGTCACCCCACCTGTGGCTCAGGCGATGTTCCAGGACACCCACCCAGGGCACATCCTGGGACAGTCGAATGGCGTCGTAGGGATGTGGTCATCTCGGGCCCCTGCCCTGCTCAGGACTGGAAAGGGCTCATCTCTCTTGGGGTAAAAAACCTCTCTTGACCAGGACCCGGAGGCCTGCCCGGTCTGGGGATGATACTGTCCCCTCTGGCTCTGCCCTCCTGTCCCAGGCTCTGTCCCCCTGGATTCTCGGCAGCTCCTCCCCACACAGTGCGGCCCCTTCGAGAGCCCCCGGGAGCCTTCTGCCAGCCAGATGACCATGTGGCTGACTTCCTCACATCCTGCAAGGCTGTCTCCGGTGCCTCCGTCCCCTCACCACCCACCACCCACTCCGTCGGCTCGCCATTTCGCAGGCTGGCAGGTTGCACTGTGCCCAGCAGGGTGGGTTCCCTGACATCCTGCCTGGTGTCACCTGTGCCTGCGGTCATCTCATGGCTCCAACGGGAGATGGCCTCCGTCACAGGGGTGGTCGGAAGGCGGTCGGCCAGAGCCCGTGGCTTCTCCAGCAGGAGAGCGTATGCTCTTCCTCTCTGTGGTTTCCAGACTCCAGCCACAAGGCAAAGGCAAGGGGCAATGCACAGCTGTCAGGCCGTCCTTCGTGTCATATGTGCTAACCCCCCAAAGGCTAACATCGGTCACATGGCCAACTGTGTAATGTCAAGAGCTTAAAAAATTGTCAGCTCTGAGTGTGGTGTGTGTGTGTGTGTGTGTGTGTGTGTGTGTGTGTGTGTGTGTGTTAGTGAAGGGGGCCTGTTGTCATCCATAGATTTACTTTAAGATGATTAGCTGGGGGCCCATCACATCTGGGGGCAGCCCCCGTCATTAGTATTGGTCCTTTTTCCCTTGTGGCTGGCCACTCTCTCCAGAGGGGATTCTCCCACATCCCATTCCGGGACATCAGCCCGGGTCCCAGGGTTCTGGGCGCCAAGTGAGGGGGGGAGGCCTCAGCAGAGCTCTCGTCATTCAGAGGGTAGATTCCCCCAGGCTCACCCTGCGCTCACACAGCCCCCCACATTTCCTCTCTGTGCCGCTGGTGCCCCCAGTCTGAGCTTGCTCCAGCTCACCGTGTCCAGTGTGGCTTCAGTCCTCCACCACGGAGGGAGGGCTAGCCCCGTGGAAGGGGACAGGGGAATCCAGGAGAATTGGCGGCTCCTGACATTGACTGAGAAGGAGGACACCCCTGCAGGGGCCGGGGCCAGCCTGCTCCCCTCTGAGTCCCCAGCCTGCACTCTGGCTGCTGTGTCCCTGGTCACCCTCCTCAGCTTCCTCCCACCTCCCCAGGTTTCCCTTTGTCGACTCCTTCCCTGTCCTCTCTGAGCTCTGGCGTTTTGTTTTTTGGGTTCCTGTAGTACCATTTTAGATGGATGCAAGGGAGAGAGCAGAAGTAAACAAGTAATGTGCAAGCCATCATTTTTCACTGAAGTTGCCATTAAAGAGCTAAAAGGCAAGTGCAGACCCAGCAGGCCCTGAGGTGGCTTGGCGGGCTCCAGGTGGCCTGGGCTCCAGGCTGCCCTGTGACCTCCTCCGTGGGCACGGTTCTGGGGGGCAGTGGCTCGTTACTGACCCTCAGGGTGGGAGAGCCCAGTGCCCATCCGTGAGCTGGGCTCCCCGCACACCCATGCCTGGTCCTGCTGGGAAGGCCTCACCATGTCCCATCCAGGGTTGTCCTAGGAGTGGCTGGGTTCAGCTTCACTCACGTCAATGCATGAATCAGGAGAACCTGATTTCTCCCCGCCCCCTCTCCTTGCCCCAACCCCTTTGCAAGAATGAGGCACATAAATGCGAGTCCCGGTGACCCAAGTAGAAGCCTCATTTCTGTCGTTTAATATGATTCAAACAGACGTTCGCTTAAATGGTTCTGACTGTCCTGCCCAGGTTATGTGTAATCTTCAGTTTTGTGATTCACATCTCGTGCCTTCTCTCCCCCTCTCCTGCTCCTACTCTTCAGAGACCAGCACATGCCGTGGAGGCCATGGCTGGAGAGATCCTAGGACGCGTGGCTGACACCTCTCCTCGCCCAGCACTGCGGTTCTATCCTGAGGAGAATGTGCCCTTCGCTATTCCTGGTGGGAAGAAGGGAGAAGACTGTGAGCACGGGCCACTTCATTCACGGTCACTGGCTGTGTGTTAACATGTGCTAAGAGGCAGCGGGAGCCACACAAACAGGTGCTTCACATCCAGTGGCTCAGGACGCCAGGCTGAGGGCAGACTGGGATGGCAAGAGCGGCAGGGTCTGGGCGCTGGGGGAGTCCTCCAGGCAGAGGAGGGAGGAAGAGCATTCAGAGGAAGACAAGAGAAGCTGTCAAGACCCACAGGGTGAAGAGGGCACTGCTGTCCCCTCGATGGGTCATTACCCCTCTCCCCCGCCTGGCTGGAGCTCAGGGGCTCGGAGCCAGCACCGTGGCTTGCAGGTGATGTGAATGCCACCTGAATCCTCCTGACAAAGCAGAAACGGTTGGCTGGGGACTTGAGGTGCTCAGGCTCAGGCTGGCTTCGGGCCCGGCTGGATCCAGGGGCTTCGGTGATGCTGTTCCTTCTCCTCTCCCTCCCCCCCCACACCCCGCATTCTTCAGCTCCACTTCTCTCTGCGTGTGAGCCTCGTTCTCTCTTGCTGCAAATGGTCCTCCTGTCCCCCTGGAACAACAGAGAAGTTGGGCACAGACCCTGACAAGCTGCACTTCGGCTGTGGGGCTGGGCCCCAACCCACAAGCTGTGTGGTTGCTCCCAGGATGGGAGGGGCAGAGGGCAGGCTGGGGCCCTGAGTGTGGGGTATTTCCTGCAGGTAGACATGTGGCTGATGAAAAGACACGTCCCCTATAGCTTGCAGAGCCGCATGGAGGAAGGTTGGCACCAGGCTCTCAAGGGTATCCCAGGTCCAGCGACGGAGCTTGGGTTTTCTGGACGCAATAGGAGCAATAGGAGAGTTCCGAGGGAGGACGTGATGGCCGGCTTCTTATTGAGAAAAGCTGGACGATGATAGTCAAAAAGGGGACTCAAACACTTAGCCAGCTGACCAAGCAGACAGGGAACCGAGGATCAGGGAGCCAGGGAATCGGGAACCAGGGAACCAGAGCTCAGGAGATGCCGTGCTGGTCAGAGCTACAGGGACTGGGTGGAGGGAGCAAAAGGGAATCGGAGGTGGAGACGCTGCAGGGTTTGACTCGTAGGGTGACTGTGAAGGGCTGGGGGTGGGCTTGGGACTGACTAGGGGGGCTGCACTCACCCATCTCTCCTCTTGCCTGCGGTTATGTTTCACTTGTAGATGTTCTCATTGGAAACTGGGAGGCATGCAATTCAAATGCAGCTTTTTCCACGTAAGAAAATGAATTAACACGACCCAGCCCCGGCACCAGGCGGTGCGAAGAGCAGACAGACCCCGGTGGCGAGGGGTCAGCACTCTGTGTTCCTTCACCGATGGGAGACGACCTCGCTCTGCCTCTCTGCGGGACTCAGTTTCCCTTCTGTGAAAGAGCAGGTTGGGGTGAATGACCCCACGATTCCCTTCCTAGGAGGATGTTGGTTCTGTTGGCAGGACTTAAGTCGCTGTTGGGGGACTTCGGCATCATGTCACACTTTGATGCTTTTAAAAAAAGGGGCGAGGGGGGTAGTGGGGGTCTGCTGAGACACAAGGAGTATGACTCTGTTTAATCTAAATAATGTGCAGGGAGCCTTTGGTGACTGCGCGTGCCCTGACCCCTCGTAAAGTCCCTGCCCTGCTGTGGCCTGGCCATAAACCTTCCTGAGAAGGTCCTGTGAATTTATTGTCCCCGATCCTCCATAATGAGAAAGTAGGTTCTCTCTTCCACATGGCGCTTTTGAGTTTTAGCAGATCTTAAATTAAACCTGCACACTGCACGTTTTAAATGGCTGTTCAGAAAAACCCTCAGCCCGTGAGCTGAAAACCTGACTCAAGAAGTCCCGTGCACTGATTTAAATGAACACACAGGTTTAACCCAAAGTGTGTGCAGGAACAAACTTGGAATTAAACTTGTGTATGAAAACGCTGATAGTGTCTTGAGTATAAAAACGCATCGATGAAATCTTCTGGGGGGAACACTTCTGGGTGCACGGGAACGTTCCCTTTTCTAGGGGTCATGGGAGCGACGGGGAGTGGGCTGCAGAGCCCCCTGAGGGACCGAGGGACCCGGAGGGACCGGGGGAGAGAGCGCTGATGTCCTGGTTTAAAGAAGAAAGTGCCTTGGGGGCTGTGTGTGTTCTCCTCTGGGCTACACATTTTTAAAAAGGTTTTTAATTATTTCACTTAATTCCATTCTCCTACTTTATGTCTTTATCTTCTACCAGGGAAGTTAAATAAATAACAACCCAAGAGTCCTCCCTCCCCCCACCTCATTCCCCTCCTCACCTGAGAAAACGGGGGTGCTTTCCTCCACTAGGGACTCCACTAAAAGCCTCCAGGCTCCTGCCCTTCCTTCCCCCCTCCCCCATCATCCTGTCTTCCCTCTCTGGCCCTGATGGCTCTCCCTCCTCTCCCTCCTCCTCCTCACAAGGGCCCTCACCTCACCTCGGAGGAAATGCCTCCTGCACTCTGAAATACAGTGAGCCCAGCCTGGCTTCGTTTTACTTTTTGTCTCTACATTTCCCCGTAAAGATGAAATCGTCAGTCACCTGCTCCCCTGGCCCAGGACCCCTCACCCCCCTTGTGAGGAATGCACTCTGACCTTAGGGCTCTCCCTCTGGGGTCGTGCCCACACTCCTCACCCACGTGGAAGCCCGGGGTCGCTGGCTCCGCAGTCCCTCATCTCCGGGCGGCAGAGACGTTTGCCGTCTAAAGGAAAGAAAATGTCTGCCCTCGTTTTTAATTTTTAAAAGTTGCTTGTATAAGAAATATGGAATGTTGTATTTTCCTTCAGGAAAATTTCACGAGTGGTACTGTGGCATAGAATCAATAGCAAGGCAAGTGGTGAGACTCTTCAAATCACGATAGCTATGTTCAAATTCAAGGAAAACGGGCCACTCGAGGAAGAGACAAGAGAAGGCGCCGAGAGGAGGTGCAAGAGCTGGTGACACCCAGTAAGACATAAATAAAAAAGCGTCTGCGAGTCCTCACTGCTGAGGTCAGTGGGAAATTGGCCCTGTCTCCTGCATGGTCACGTCGCCCGCCAGCTCCCCCGTGTCCGTCTCCAGACACCAGACCCTCCGCCAGCAGGCAAGCATTTTTCTATCCCTCGGGGGTGGGGGGAGGAAGGGCTCTAAGTACAGGATGGAGAACGGGGTCTCGTTCTCACTTTTTTAATCAGCATTGTTAAAGGTACGCTGTGCACCCATTTGAAGACTGAAATTTGATTCCTTTGGACAAATGTGAGCTCCCTCCACAAATGCTTCCTGTGCCCCCTGCAGGCGGCTACCTCCCCTCCCGGCCACCAGCAACCACGGATGTAATTTATGTGCCTGCTTTGCTTTTTCCAGAAAAGTCATGCAAACCGAGTCAGACGGGACAGAGCCTGATGCCTGGCTTTTTACACGTAGACGAATGTTGTTACTCAGCTCGCCGCCTGCCTCTCCAGCTCGTCCCTGTTTGCTGCTGAGCATGCATCGGTGGACACCTTCATTTGCTCACCCGTGCATCGGCGGATGGGCAGTGGGGCTGGGTCGATTTCGGGTGGCTGTGAACAAAGCGGCCTTAAAGGTACTTACTCTCTCCGGTAAGTACCTTTAAGGGAAATCTCTGAGGCCTGTGCATGCGTAACTTTAGAAGAAACTGCCACGCAGGTTTCCAAAACGCCTAAGCCATTTTGCATTCCCACCAACTATTATATAAAAATTCAGCTGCCATCCTAAGAAGGCTGTGAAAAGATCTCAAGCCTTTCTTCATACCCCAAATTCTTATGCGCTACTCGTAGCGGACAGCACATGTGAAAACAAGCGATGATGGAAACACACCTGTCTCCCCTCACCAATATATTAAAAAATATTCAGCTGCAGATGGCTATGGTAATAAAAACAAAAAGAGACAGTAACAAGTGTTGGCAAGGATGTGGAGAAATGGGACCTCTCTCTCACACAGTGGTGGGGATGTGAGATAGCGCAGTTGCTCGGAATGACAGATGAGTGATTCCTTGGTAAGTTAAATAGAAAATGACCCCATGACCCAGCAATTCCACTCCCAGGAATATCCCCCCCCCAAAAAAAAAATTGAAAACAAAAATGTTCACAGCGGCATTATTTACCAAGGCCAAAAGATGGAAACAGCCCACAGATCCACCAGTGGATGATGGATAAACACACTTGGCAAGACCATACAATGGAATATTATTCAGTCACTAAAAGGAATTAAGTACTGATACATGCTACAGCATGGACGGACCGTGTGAAAACATGCCAAGTGAAACGATACAGGAAAAAGTCACATATCGTAGCTCATTTATATGAATTATCCATAATAAGCAAACCCACAGAGACAGAAAGCAGATAAAAATCCCGGGGCTGAGAGAAGGGGTCTATTAACCATATTTTTAATGTTCTGTATTTTATGATGGGTTGACATCTTGGGGTCCTATAGACCCAGAGAGGGGTTGCCCCTCCCAGAGTGAGCTCATCCCTGGAGAAAGCCAACAAGTTGCCTGAGAACATGCCTTTGAGATGAGTCTAACCAAACCTAAGTCCATACAGCCACCCAGCTCAGACCATCAGACTCCCGCAGGGCAGGGGCACACAGTCCCCTGGCTTAGATCACCCCTGGGCCAGTGTGTGACAACTGGGGACCATCTGACCAGCCCCCAGGTCCCTCCCTGGCGCTGGCTCATGGCCGGGGCCTCTCCCGGACCCAGGTCTGGGCTAGTTGAACCCAGCACAGAGAACCCCGGACCCAGAGAGCAGAACGCTCACAGCGGGGTCTGAGGTAACAGCTGCAGCCGTGGGTTTATCCTGCATCTGTCCTGGTCCAGGTCCGATGCTGAAGGGCACCGCTGAGTTGTGGGTCTGGGAAGACTCCGGGGACATGGATGCCTCCACTTCTCTCTGCCCGAGCAGAGAGGAGCGGCCGATGCGGGCCATTTGGCAGCTCTTGCAGGTCCTTTGGCTTCTTTCTTCTCACAGCTCAACATATCTTTTCGGATCATGAAAACGTCTCATACTGTGTAAATTTCCCCGTGGCTTTTTCTCCTCTTATTTAGGGGAGTTGTGTTCCCAGAGGGAAGGGAGCCCCGAGCGCTGGAAGGCCAGCCCAGCATGTTGGAGCACGCACACGCACCACCTTTGATCTTCCCGCTGACACATGGCACATTAATCACACTTTACAGACATGCATTGTCTCTCGCTTACATCATGAAGCATGGCCCCGTGAAGACACTGGGTCTGAAGCACACATGCAGCGGAGAGCACACGTTGTCGGGTTGATTTAGAGTTGGAGGGTCCGCAGGGAATTGCTGGCATCATGAATCACGGCCCAAAGATCTTCCCGTCACAGGCGAATGCTCCGTTCCAGCATCGGAGGCCTCACCCCAGTGGCTCCTTCCAGTGGTCATGCAAGACGCCCCTTTCCATGGCTCTTTTGTTTTTAAGACTTTCTTTTCTAAAGCAGTTTTTCTTTTTTAGAGCAGTTTAGATTCGCGGCAGAACTGAGAGGGAGGTACAGGGGTCTCCCATTACCCCTGCCCGCACACACACGCACGGTCTCCCCTATTATCAACATCCCGCATCGATTATATCTGTTACCATTGGTGAACCAACGTGGCCACACCGTCACCAGAGGCTATCATGGACACAAGGGTCACTCTTGGTGTTGTACATCCTATGGGTTTTAACAAACGCATGATGATGTATTCCCGTCATTGTGGTATCACCCAGAGCAGTGTCACTGCCCTGAGAATCCTCTCTGCTCTGCCTGTTCATCCTCCACACACACCTCAACCCCCAATTCTCTACTGTCTCCATGATTTTGCCTTTTCCGGAATGTCATAGTTAGCATCCCACAGTGGGTAGGCTTTTCAGATTGTCTTCTCTTCTTGAGCGACATGCATGTGAGTTTTCTTCAGGTCATTTCATGGCTCCCTAGCTCGTTTCTTTCTAGTACTGAATAATACTAAATGGACCGCACTGGTCTAGGAGGGGTTGTACAATAACCACTTTTTCCACTTCCATTTCAGCCACGTAGCATCTCAGACGCTGGTACCCACTCTGCTTCTGTTCTCCTGTCTTGAGCACAGCCATTAGAAAGAAAATACCCCAGAGCTCAGAGTGACCACAGAACATTTAGGTGACTCCCAATTTTGGCAATTATGAATAAAGCGGCTATAAACATTTGTGTGCAGGTTTTTGTGAGAACCAACGTTTTTAAGTCCTTTGGATAAACGCCAAGGCGTTTGTTTGCTGGATCATAGAGCAAGAGTGTGCTCCGTATGCCTTTTATTTCATCTTCCTGCCTATTGCATTAGCTGCGGCCTCTGCTTTCTGGAATCTGAAACTCACCATCCAGGCCTCCGTGTGTCTTCAGATCAGCACCCTGGCCAATGACACAGGGCTGGGGTTTTAGATAAGGGACTCCACCTTTCCTAGGCTCCATTTTTCCTTTCTGTATATAGGGATGATAATGGAGTGCACCCCGAGAAGCTGTAGTAATGATTAAGAAAATGCAAAAGAGCTGAAACCTGTTTGGCTCAGTGGATAGAGCATCGGCCTGGGACTGAAAGGTCCCAGGTTCGATTCTGGTCAAGGGCATGTACCTTGGTTGCAGGCACATCCCCAGTGGTGGGCGTGCAGGAGGCAGCTGATTGATGTCTCTCTCTCATGGATGTTTCTAACTCTATCCCTCACCCTTCCTCTCTAAAAAAATTAATAAAATATATTTTTTTAAAAAGAAAAGAAAATGCAAAAGATATCACTCTCAGAGTTAGGTTTGTTCTCATTTTCATTCTCACGTGTACTTCCTCACGTTTTCTAGGCCGTGCCTCTAATGACCCTGTTGCCTTTCCACCAGTAATCCCCGGCAGGGCTATGACTAACACAGAGCTTCGCTTCCCCGAGTCCCCTCCCAGAGGCACCCCGCCGCCCCGCACTTAGAAAGAACACTGTTTCTGGGGAAGCAGAGCCACGGCCTGAGATGTCTGACACCCAGCACCCACCACCGTCACCTTCCCGGCCAAGAGAAACTGCCAGTGTGCGTGCGCTGGGGGCTTTGTGATGGGGAGGGGACCCTAGATTTTCTGGGTGGGTCCACTGTACTCACAGGGCTCCTTCTCCTGGGGAGGCAGGGCCCTCTGAGTCAGACAGATGGAAATGGGACAACAGAAGCCGAGGTCAGATGATGCGACGTGGCCGCGAGCCAAGGAATGCGGGCAGCCTCTCGGAGCTGGAAGGCGGAGGAAGTGGACTCTCCCCTGGAGCCTCGGGAAGGAGCACAGCCTTGCCTGCACCTTGGTCTGAGTCCCCCGAGACCCACCTCAGGCTTCTTACTTCCAGGAGCGTAAGATCGCAAGCGTGTGCTGCTTTAAGCCTCTCAGCTTGTAATGCGTTACTGCGGCGATGGGAACCCGGTACTGCTTCCTCCTGGACCAGTGCGTTGCCAAGGGTCAGTTCAAAGCTGGGGCCAAGTGGCTCCAGTGGAGTTTGCTGTTGGCTTTTCTAGCTCAAGTCTGGCCGGTGGCGTCCCTGTCTTTGTAGGCAGTTGGGTTTGCTTATTCGCTCTTTTTGCTTAATTTTCCTGAAAGATGCACCCTCACCAGGGTTCCCTACCTGACTCTGCCCAAATATGACAATGGTTTGATGGACTGTAGTGGAGCCTCATTCAAGTCAGTAAGGATCCTTTCACTCTCAAATCCATTCTGCAAAGACGTGGTGGAGTGGCGTCCACGACCCCCTTGTGCGGTCGCGGCCGTGGTCCCTCCGGCACGGGGCTGCCCAGCTCCCGCTCCACGCCCTCCCAGCGCTGCTGGCGCGTTTGCCATTGGCCATCTCCCCAACACGCCATGCTCCAGGCACGAGAGTGAAATCAATTAGCAAAGAGGCATGAGACATTTTGGGACCGGGGGTGAAGGAAGCTGTGACATTTCTTGCCACAGAGAAATCTAACTGGTTTGTGGTTAATTTAAAAGTCACTTCGTATTGTTCTAGCTTTAAGTTGCAGCATTGCTGTCTGGTGTGTGTAATTAAGGAACAGGAAGGAATAAACCTTGCTAATGTTCAGAAACGCTGACAATTTCTAGCTGGGTAATAATGAGAGCAGCTGGGCAGGAGCTCCTGTCTTCCCCCGGGCATCGGTGCCCGAGAGATGCCGTGTCTCCTCAATGCTCGAGGGTGTATTTCACAGGGCCTGGCCTTCCGGATGCTGCGTGCACTTCATCCGTGTGGTCCTCACCCTGCCCCGTGTACAGAGCTGGGCTTTAGAGCATCCTCAGGGTGTTCCCACCTGCGGAGGTACATGTCCACAGTGGTCACACCGGTCTGAAGCAAGAGCGCTGAGCCGACCCCGTGTTCGCGTTGCTTCTCCCCTCAAGGTCTCATGGCAGAGTCACTGACACTGACTGACTGAATCCCGTGTGCCAGGCTCCACAGGAACTAGGAAGTACCTTGGAGAGAAACGGGGAGACGGTGGGTAACCAGTAAGGGGTAGCTACTGTCAGTGAGGGTTATTACCGATGATCAAGCATGAGGTAGTCTTGTCTCTGCAAAAAAGGTTGTATGCTCCCGAACAGGGAAACCTCTTCTACACATACACCCATGAGTGTCCACACGCGTGTCCACACTCCAACACGATGTATCAAAGCACTCGCCCTAGGCAAAAGCTGCTGGATCTCTCAGAATTGAAAAGGAATCAAACGTCAGTTCTTTGGTAAAAGTCTGCAGCATGAAACAGAGAGGGTTTGCATAGAGTTAAACGGCTGCCAGCGTCCACATGCTGCTTGTGAACACGCGTGTGTTTCATGGGCTCTGTTACTGGGGAGCTGGTTTACCCTTCCTGCCAAATGGAACGTGAAGCCACGGCCACGGGCGAATGATACCGTTCTTTCCATGTTGGGCAAATAAAGGTGCTCACGGCAACTGTCCCCAGGCAGGCAGACCTCGGAGGAGGCTGAAATCAGAGGCAAACGGTGACTCCCTTCCTTCTTTTGTCAAGTTCCGGACAAGCTTTGGTTACTGTACCAGCTCCTAGACCAGTGGTCGGCAAACTCATTAGTCAGCAGAGCAGCAAACTCATTAGTTACCAGAGCGGCAAACCGCGGCTAGAAAGCCGCATGTGGCTCTCGAGCCGAAGTTTGCCAACCACTGTCCTAGTCCAACTGGATTCCTGAAAAATAGCAGAGCTTTGGGAAGCTGGGGAGGGTGGGCTGCCCAGTGTCCCTGTGCACATCAGCCCTCCCCCACGTCACACTCAGCGTCATCACATGGAAGAAAGAGCAGGTGGGCTGGTCTAGATCCTTCCCCCGAGGCCGGACCAAGGTGGGTCAGTCTCACCCACATCACCAGCATGAGCACAGGAGAGATGGGACTTCCCGCTACCACCGGAGGAGGGAGAGGGTCTGCTGGGCATGCTATCTCATCCCCCCTCATATCCCCAGTGCACCCCCGTCCTCCAACTCCTCATTAACTGGAGGCCCTGAGAACAGGTCTACCCTGCCCAGTGCCTATGGCTGCCTCTCCAGAGAGCGGTCTCCCCTTGGACGTTTCTTATTCAGGCTTTCAGACAGGTGAGGAGCAGGAGCCCTCTGTCCAGGCTGTGCTCTCAGGGTCCCTGGGCTCCAGGAAGGTGGTCTCTGGCACAGAACCCACGCAAGGGTGTCTGTCAGAACAGAGGAGCTGTGGCCACTCTCAGCTCCGGGGTATTTTCTTTCCAATGGCTGTGCTCAAGCCAGGAGAACAGAAGCAGGATGGGCACCGGCATCTGAGACGTTACGTGGCTGAAATGGAAGTAGGAAAAGTGCATCCAGGGCTTATCTATAATAATAAAAGCGTAATATGCTCATTAGACCAGACGTCCTTCTGGACAAAGCCGGTGCTGCAAGGGAAGCCCAGGTCCCCGATGCCAGAGGGAAGCTGGTGGTGGCAGCCAGTGATTGAAGGCCTACTCCTGCACGAATTTCGTGCATTGGGGCTCTAGTTTGGCAAGAAGGACTCATGGATTGCATTGTCTAAATGAAAAGCCTTTAAAAAAGCGTATTCTGCAAGAACACAAGTAGTTAGGCTTAACATCATTTTTAACTTAATATCAATCTGCTTCATGTCTGTCTGTTTCCTTTTCTTTTTGGTCCTTGGATATTCTAATGGCATCAACATTTTTTGAGTTTACAATTCAAGTTGAGGATGGGGAGAAGGAAGAAGGTATATGAAACAAGGACTGTAGGCCAGGAAAACGCGGATCCCATCGTGTCAGAGCAGAGGAGGTGGGCACAGGTCTGCTCTGGGTAGAGCTGAGAAGATTGTGAGCAGGAATAGACACACATGTCCACTCAGCACATCCGGGTCTCTCTGAACCTGGGCCTCACGCTCCGTGTCTCATGGTCTCCCCTCAAATATTTGAGAAGATCCAACAGATGTGGTTCTATCTCTGCTTCTCTTTGTTATTCAAATTAGGGAGGAAGGCAACGTTTTAGAGAAATGGTTTTAATTAGCCAATAACATAACAACATCTTACACTTGCGGACCAGGGGATCTGAAACTGATTTGCAAATGGGAGTTTTTGTTCATCCCTCCAGTGTTTCCTAAGATATGGCTGTGGAAAATGTTATTCTGCTTTTAAATGGGGAATCCAGGCCCCGTGTGAAGCGAGTGCCCATATATTAAAGGGGACTCTTTGAGAGGCAACCGCTTGAACTCCTTGTAAACATCACTGGAAATGAAAACCAGAGCGAGGCCGCCTCTTGGTGAATCACGAGCACCCAGATGTGGCAAAGTAAACCGGAGGACTTTCCTGTTCTGATTTCCAGATGACTTCAGAAAACACACAAAAACACGTTTTTGCCGTAGCAGCGTGGGGACGTGCCCTCTCCGTGAGGTGTCGGGAGTGTCCGAGCGAGGCAGGCTGGCCAGCTATCCCTTAGCACAGTCCTGGGAAGGGCCTGGAGCAAGCCAGGAGCATGAAAGTCCAGAGGAGACGGGACAGTCCAAGAAGCTGCTGGTCTACCCTCCCGAATGGCTGGGCCTCATAGTGGGGTGTATGGTGACCCCCCAAAAAAGTATATCCACGTCCTAACCCCTGGAACCTGGGCATGCGCCCTTATTTGAAAAGGAGGACTTAGCCTCTGTGATTAAGTTAAGCATCTCAAGGTGAGATCGCCCTGGACGAGAAAGGGAGCCCCACATCCAGGAACAAATGTCCTTATAAGAAGGAGATGACACACAAAAGAGGGGAAGCCATGTGAGGAGGCAGACAAAGACTGGGGGGACGCAGCCTCAGCCAAGGGGCGCCCGGAGCCACGAGAGGCTGGAGGAGTTAGGAAGGACGCTCCGCGGAGCCTTCAGAGGGAGCGTGGGCCTGCGAACACCTTGACTTCGGCCTTCTGACCTCAAAAGGGTGAGAGTGTGAAGTTCTCTTGTGTGAAGCCAGGCAGTTGAGACTTAGTGACAGCAGCCTGGGGGAGTTCAGAGAGGCCTAACCCAGGGACACAGATGAACCAGGCAAAGAATGACTGGGGTCCCCTTCCAGACTCCTGAAGACCCCTGAGGAGGAGGAGGAGGAGGAGGGGCTGGAGCAGAGAAGGGTGGAGGCAGTCCCCTCCTCACTCCAGGCCATGTCCACGGCTTTGTGACAACAGAGAGCAGGAGGCTGTTCTGATCACCCACCTGCAGGCTTGTTCCCTGGACTTCTGATTGGGGGCCAGCTGGGTGCTGTGGCCGTGAGGTTGATGTGGCACTGACATCCCTAGAGGCAGATGTCACGGCCCTCATGATCTCCTGACCACTCCTCTTTCATTGGTGCTCGAATTTTTGGAAAACATTTATCAGGTGTGGGAGCAGGATGGAGGGGTCTTATATGCCACCAGAATGTGAATTCCAAAACAAATGTCCTGTATAATGTTGAGCTCTGCATCTCCCAGGTTGTCTTTGTGTGCTGGGCTCAGGAGAGAGCTTTGGGCTCCAGAACGGCTGCAGCCCCAGGCAGGTTAGGGAGTCAGGTCCCACTGATGCCAGCAGCCCTTTCTTCCCCCAGGCCACTCCCCTGCCCCTGCCCAGGAGCTCCAGTAAAGCCTAGGATCACAGACCTCTAGGTTCTGCTATTCTGCAGAACCAAGGCCACTTGGTGTGCGGGGCTTAGATAGGTCACACCCACTGAAGCACCTGCACCTCTCAGGGCAGGTAGCAGATGCTCCAAGGCAGAGAACCAAGGAGGATGCTTTCAGTGGAGAAGACTCTTCTACCCAAAACATCAGCAGCAAATTTCCAAGCAGCTGATTCTTCCAATTCCTTCATCACTTTTTAGGTAAGATTGCTTAGAGCTGCTGCTCTGTTGGCTAATGAGTTTGCCGACCACTGGGATAGGGAGTTAATCACAAGGAACAACAACAGCCTGTAATTATTAGAATCGAGAGACTAGGTCAGTGGTCGGCAAACTCATTAGACAACGGGGCGGCAAACCACGGCTCACGAGCCGCATGTGGCTCGCGAGCCGCAGTTTGCCGACCACCGGCAAAGAGCAATAACCACCAGAAAGTGGTCAGCAACTCTTCAGAGAACCAGAGGACGAGCCAGCCACCATGTGCATTTGGGAAGGCAAACGGGGCAAAAGCAGAGACGCAGGATGTCTTCTCTGTGGGGTTTATTAGCCCGGAGAGTGGAAACACATAACCCAACCCCAAGTCATCCTTCTCAGTCACCGGCCCTAATTGACTTGTCTCCCTGAATGCGGAAATTAAATATTTACCGGCTGGCCATCCTGGTTCATTGTTTCCGACTTTTAGAGTTCTCTTCCCTGTTTTAAGCAGCAAGGCTACTCTACGTTTGAAGTCCCTTTCATTTTTTTTTTTCTTTAATGCAACAAAGCCAGCACAAAGCAGCGCTTAGGTTTTGTAGGAGAGTTACCATATTTATTTTCCCAAGGAATTGGACCTGATCCCACGCCCTGAGAGACGCGGCAGGGTCTGTTTGTCCCACGAGGCACGTTTCCATCAATACGAAACGTCCTCGCGGCGGCACTGATTAATAGAGTGTGTCTGAATTAACTAATCGTTTCACTTCCTCTAAACATGCTTTAATTGACGAAGGCAATGCAGTGGGCATGGGGGTGGGGGGGCTTTAAAAACTTCTCCAGAAAGCTGCCACATGATCGTTGGAACAAGAAAAACACTATATTCTTAAAATAACAAAGTCAACTCTAAATCTCAAAACCTATTGGGTCATCTATTTCTCTCTCTGGTATTTTAATTTCAAGTCTGAAGAAGCAGTAGTTATTTCTGGGAGTTGGGGCGGGGGGTGTGGTGTGGAAGTAGTCTGTTCTCTTTCAATCAACTCAAAAATCCTTTAATTTTACAATGATTTGGTCCATCAGCTGCTGTCCCACTGGTTCTTAAGGTGTGAACGTTCCTTTAAAAAAAAAAATTTTTATTCTGCCCAACCTGTGTGGCTCAGTGGCTGAGCACCGACCTATGAACCAGGAGGTCACAGCTTGATTCCCCGTCAGGGCACATGCCCGGGTTGCAGGCTCAATCCCTAGAGGGAGTTATGCAGGAGGTAGGCAATCAATGATTCTCTCATCGCTGACATTTCTATTGGTCTCTCCCTCTCCCTTCTTCTCTGAAATCAATAAATACATATTTTTTTAAAATGAAACAATTTATTTCACCCTAACACCAACAACACATGTCCAGAGACCGGTGAGGAAATTTTGTGAGAATAAATCAGATTTTCCAAGTCTCCATTGTCCCCAAATGCCACCTGGCAGCCTGTGTGCTCTGGGCCGGAAGGCCGTGAGTCCCAGGGATGCTTTGAAGAAATGCACATTGCTGGAGAGATGGCTATCTCAGGGGGAGGGGCTTCTCGTTATTAATCATTAAGGATCTAGGAAACACAAATCCGGGAGCGTAGCGTAGCTGGTGGACCGAAGGCGGAGAAGATTGGGGAAGCTTGGAGGCAGCTGGAATGGGGAGGGTGGGGAAGGACAAACAGCCGCGTGGCTTCCACCAGGAAAACACGCCGCTCCTGCCCCGCTCCCCTTCCCAAAGGGCCTCCCTCAGCGGCGGGAATCCTGCTGCTGCCCCCGCCGACCCTCCAGGGGAAGACGGAGAGGGCGGGTTCCCGGCCAGAGAGGACCCTGCGCCCAGCAAGCATCCCACGGCCGCGAGGCTGCCCGCCAGCCCCTGCAGCATCCGTGTCCAGCCAGGCTGATATCTCTGCTTTTTATCTGCAGCGGAAATGGGAGCGATACATGCAAAACAAGCTCCATAAATAAATGCTGAGGACTAATTGCCCAGTGGGCCCTGGCCCAGGAGGCCGCGGGGACCTTGTCTTGTCTTTCATCTCTGGCTGCGCTGGGCCCCGCGCAGGAAGCCCGAGCGCTCGGCCCGGCCGGCGTGCTTGGCGGCTCCATCCATTTTCCTGGTGGAAGAGTATTTACTTTGTACTAATTGGTCTCCCTCTTGGCAGCCTCGGCGCAATCGTGGGGATTCTTTGGAGTCCCCGGTGGAAAGGAGAGAAGGTGACGGGGCAGCATCGCTCAAGGGCAGAGACGAGGGAGAAGGCAGTGACTCTGCTGGAACCTTCTCACCCCACTGGCTGGTCCCAGAACAAAGCCTGCCCTCCAGCTCGCTCCCTCACACTGCTCCTCGCGGCATCCTTCGTGCCCTGAGGAAGTCTGGGACACAGACAAGGGCAGCATCTCGTCTTTGAGGCACCGGGCAAGGTTACCGAGTCAGGGCAGGCAGGCACTTTCCACCGGGGGCCTGCGTTGCTGAAACGTCCACTCTGTCCCTGTCCTTGTGGAACAGCCGCATTGGAGGCAGAAACCTGGGAAAATGCCGGAAAGCGTGAAGAGGAGAGCAGGAGTCTTCCCTGGAAAGGCAGCTGCTGAGCAGGCCAGGCCGGCGGTGGTTTGACCCACAGGAACGTAACCCGCTCGTCTGCACTTAACGGGATCCCACGGACGTGTTCTGTTCTCAGGAAACCGTTTACACCGTCTGTGCAACGTTTCATCACCGCTTTCCCATGATTTATTGGAAGGCTTGTCTCCGATGATGGACATGGTGGTTATTTTCAGATTCCATGGTTATAAATGAGGTGGTGAGGACCACTTGCAGGCATAAATCCTCGTCTCTGTCTTTGATTATTTCTTTAAAGCCGATGACTCAGCATGGCATCACTGGGTCAAAGACGGTGGACATCTGATCATATTTAATATGTTTT
>PVJN01016042.1:0-43362 GCA_004026805.1 Lasiurus borealis | reverse complement strand
AAAAAAAAAAAAAAAAAAAAAAAAAAAAAAAAAAAAAAAAAAAAAAAAAAAAAAAAAAAATTCAAAAATGTGAAGATAATGTAAGGAGCCCCTGGGACAACTTCAAGCATACCAACATCAGAATTATGGGGGTGCCAAAAGAAGAGATAGTAAGATACTGAAAAGCTATTTGAAGAAATAATGACTGAAAACTTCCCCTACCTGATGAAAGAAATAGACATACAATTCCAGGAAGTGCACAGAACTCCAAACAAAAGGATTCCAAAGAGGACCACACCCTAGGCACATCATAATTAAAATGCATATTAAATATGCATTAAATATTAAAAGCAGCAAGAGAAAAACAGTTACCTACAAGGAAGCATCCATATGACTGTCAGCTGATTTTTCAATAGAATCTATGCAGGTCAGAAGGGAGTGGCAAGAAATATTCAAAGTGATGAATAGCAAGAACCTAAAACCAAGATTACTCTACCCAGCAAAGCTATCATTCAGAATTGAAGGGCAGATAAAGAAAAAACTAAAGGAGTTCATCAACACCAAACCAGTATTATATGAAATGCTGAAAGGTATTCTTTAAGAAGAGGAAGAGGAAGAAAAAGAGATAAAAATTATGAACAACAAATAAATATCTATCAACAAGTGAATCTAAAAATCAAATGAATAAAAAAATCTGATGAACAGAATAAACTGTTGAATATAATAGAATCAGGGGCATAGAAAGGGGAGTGGACTGACAATTCTTGGGGGTTTGAAAGTGGTTGAGGGGTGTGGGAAGAGACTGGACTAAAATCATACATCTATGGATAAGGACAGTGAGGGGGGCGGGGGTAAAGGTAGAGGGTGGGTTGGGAACTGAGTGGAGGGGAGCTATGGGGTTAAAAAGCAACAATTGTAATAATCGGAACAATAAAGATTTATTCAAAAGAAAATGAAGCTACAGATAAGGGAAGGCTGCTGTAAGAGTATAGTTAAACTATGGTACATTTCTACAAAAGTATATTATCCACTTTTCAAAAATTATATTTTGTTCTTCAAAATAACATAAAAATAATTATGGGACAAAATATTAGGTTAAAATAATCACAATATAAAAATGTAAACAGTGTAAGTTCAATCTGAAGGAAAATTGTGTGTGTGTATGTGTGTGTTAAATACTTTATTAAATAAAGAATAAAGCACATAAAAAAATAAGTGTTACAGGCTTTAATAGATTCGATCATTGTCCTAAGCCTTCCCCTCCAGTCTCCTCTTCCCCTCACAGTAGAGAACACCCCCCTCCACACAGTTCCTCGAGCCTCTTTCCCTTCTTGTCACCCCCATATCCAGTCCCTGAGCCCTTTATCAATCCCACTTTTTGAACATGAGCAAGTCAAAACAACCCTGCCTTCCAACATGGGTCCGTCCACTTCTCTCCATCATCACCATGACCTCTTGACTCGGGCTGACAGTACTCCTGGCGTGGGTTAGCACAGTGGCCTCTAATCTCCCTGTCTGCTCCTGTTCCCACCCCGGCAGCGATCTCCACGCCGTGGTCAGGCTAATCTTCCGAAAACACGAGTTGTATCGCATCACGCCCAGCTTAGCGCTCTCCAATGGACCCCGTTCCACTTGACTAAAATAGAACCTTATCATGAGCCGCGAGGCCTTACATAAACTAGCCCCTTCCTACTTCACCCGCCTTATCTCAAACATGCTCCTGTTTGCCGCCCGTTGAATTCCATCGCGTTGACCTTCCTTCTGTCGTAACCTCCCGTTAAAGTCCCGTGTACTAGCTGTCCCTCTTCTGGAATACTCTTCCCACTTGCAAGGCCGGCTCTTCCCTACCTCTCCCTATCAATTGCTGTCAGTCCCATTTCTAGAGTGGCCGCCTTCATCTGTCCAATCTAGGGTGTCCACCAGGTCAAGCTCTCTTGCATTAGCTCATTTTAATTTTCCATGTAGCACTCATCATTCTCAGGTTACTTTTCTCGCTATCTGTTATGTCCTGTCCTGTCCTTCAAGAATACACCCTCCCTGAGAACAGAGGACTTGCCCTTTTGCTCTGAGCCCAGCGCTTGGCAGAGCCCCTGGCTTGTTGAAGGTACTAAACAAATACAGTGGTACCTCGAGATACGAGTGCCCTAACATACGAGTTTTTTGAGATACGAGCCGTCGAGCGAGCGATTTTTGCTTTGAAATACGAGCAACATTTGAGATAGGAGTAATTGCGTGGATCGACCCACCAGTTTACCACGACTCGAGCATCTCATAGTTTCCCACGCCTCAAGGTTACGGAACGAATTAAACTCGTATCTCTAGGTGACACTGTATGTGTTACGTGAGTAAATAATTGAAGGAAGGAATGAGTGAATGAATGAACACTGGACTCGTAGGCCCCAGGCCCCATCCTTCTGGTCTGTGTCCTTGGGAAACATTTCCTTATTCATTCACTCAGTGCCCATTTTTTGAGGCCCTGCTTTAAGGGAGGCTGATGGATAGGAAGTCCCTGCCCTGAGAGCTCATAGCTGAGGAGAGACAGACAATCCCGGACACGGAGCCCTAGAAGAACCCAGCACGGGGCCCCTGAACCAGCCTATTTGGAAGTGAGGAAGAGGGAAGAGGTCCTGATTCTGTCTACAGCAGTGGTTCTCAACCTTCCTAATGCGCAAACCTTTAATACAGCTCCTCATGTGGTGGTGACCCCCAACCATAAAATTATTTCCGTGGCTACTTCCTAACTGTGGTTTTGCTACTGTTGTGAACTGTAATGTAAATATCTGATAGGCAGGATGTATTTTCATTGTTACAAATTGAATATAATTAAAGCATAGGAATTAACCACAAAAGCAATATGTCATTATATATTGTGAAATATTTATTTCTAATGACAAATAAATGAAATTTTGTCTTGAATCGTGGTGTAGCATGGGCAACAGTCTTCATATGACAACAGTAAACTACATTGCTACACTCTGCTACACCAAGGAGCGGTGTGTTGGTTCCTAAGACCATGGGAAATAGGTGTTTTCTGATGGTCTTAGGCGACCCCTGTGAAAGAGTCGTTCGACCCACAAAGGGGTCGCGACCCACAGGTTGAGAACCACTTGTCTACAGCCTTCTCTTGTCCCAGTTCTCAAGATGGTCCCATTTTGGTTCTCTCCTCTGCCTGATGATAGCCACAGAGGGCAATCCAGGGCGGTCTCGGGCTACTGTAATCCTTCACCCATCGAGACAGCCCTTTCCAGTTCGCTAGACTCTGAACTTTCACCACAACCTTCGTTTACAGCAAGTGCAGTTCCCGAGCCAGAGGGATTTGCTCGGAGCTGCAGATCTGGGCCAAGAGCCGGCTCTTCTGCTCTCGGTTGGGTTCTTGCTGCAGCGCATCCTCTTCTCTTCCGAAGCGTGTCTTCCTTGCCTCCACCCAGGGAGAGGGCTCGGAGGTCCTGAAAGCCAGGCCTGGCACCTTCCAAGCGGCCTCCCGCCTGTTCCCTCTGCGCCACGAGCTTTCTTCAAGCTGTCGGTGCCACTGATGACTCTGGGCCAAGCGGACAGCATCTGTTCTGACTTAAAGTATTTATTTGGAGAGTCAAGTGCAGTTGGGCTGCATGTTTCTTGGCAGAGCCAGGCTGGCGATGGACTTGGCCTGCGGCGGTGCCTGGCTCTGTGAGATGATGCCCGGCTTGTTGAGACGACCCACGAGAAGGTCCCTGTTTACATTGAGAAGGTCCCGTCAGCCCTGGAACAGGCAGCTGCCCTGTTCTCCTGGAGCCCCCGGGAAAGGGTATTATGTTCATGGCATCCTAGCAGGGGATGGGAGACGAAGGATGCCAAGGCTGGGTCGTCCCACTGATGGCTTTTTCCGAATCGTCACGTGAATGTGGGCAAATTCCTCTGTTTTTCTGGGCCCATGAGCCACGCGTGGGGAGACAGTGCTGCCTGCATCACAGAGCACCTGCAGTCTCTGAGCGTTACCTGTGACATGGGAGAGACGCAAACCGCTGGCCAATCACAGGAAATGACAGAGATGGGCCAAGGGGTGTGTGTGGGGTTCCACGGCCCTTGCCTCAGCATCCTGAAGAGACAATGACCCACTGAGAACAGGTGAGCAAGAACACTAGGCAGGTGTCATTGTCCTCATCAGTAAGGCTCTATGTGTGAGCCTTTGCTGTTAATAACAATTTAATGGTTAACACTGTTAGGGGCTGTGGGCCTGGCAGAGTGTTTCATAGGTGTTGTCTTGTGTGATCCCCGGAACCAGCCCCAGAGGTCTGGATATTATTCATGTGCTCCTGATAAGGAGTTGGGGCTCAGAGAGGTTTAGGGATACAACCCAGGTCTGTCTGACCTCAGGTCCCATGTTCTGCACCAATACCTAGAAAAGCAAGGGCACAGCACGCATTGTGCTTTGCTGGGCCTGGGACAGGTGTCGGCCACCTAAGGAGCCTCTGTTGACTGGCAGATGCAGATTTCCAGGGGAGCGTGACGGAGAAGCAAGAGCGGGAGACCCCAGGGCCATTTCAGTGCCTAACACAGTGCTTAGTACATAGTAGATGCCCAATACATACCGTATTTTCTGGCATATAAAACGACTGGGCGTATAAGGCGACCCCTAGCTTTTCCAGTTAAAATAAAGAGTTTGGGATATACTTGCCCTATAAGATGAGTATAATATAGTGTCGGATATACTCGCCCTATAAGGCATATAAGACGACCCCCGACTTTTGAGAAGATTTTCCTGGGTGAAAAAGTCGTCTTATACACCGGAAAATACGGTATTTGCTGATGAATAGTTATATTATTGTGTATATGCATTAATGTGTGTGTCTACATTAAAAAGAAAAATTGGGAACAGTCTCTCTGAAGGACAAGTAACCATAAATGAGAGCGATGGTTTCCATGCTTTCTCATCACCTAGGTATTATTTTAATTTTAAAAACTGTACAGATTTGTTGGATAATAGAACATATCGTGCTTTTAAATCATTGTATATATTTTTAGAATAAAGTTTTTTTTTCTGGTGAACTTAGGTTTTCTTTTTATAATTTCCACCCATTGATCCAATTCCACACAGAGTAAGTTCCATATATCAAGCGAGTTATGTCTCACTCTTTAAAAAACACGTCCTTTTAAATCATGCTCTTTTTTTCCTGGCTCATGATTTAAATGATGATCCTCAGCTATTATGACATTCCAGCTCTTTCATCATCTTGATTATCATCCTCTGGATTTGATCCAATTTGTGCATGTCCTTCTTCAGCTGCGGTTGGTGCTCAGCAGTTGGGGTTAGACTAGGCCAGTGGTCGGCAAATTTCGGCTCGTGAGCCACATGCAACTTGCGAGCTGCAGTTTGTTGCTCTGTTGACGAATGAGTTTGCCGACCACTGACCTAGACTGTCAATTCCAATAATTACAGGCTGTTGTTGTTCCTTCTGGTTAAGCCCCTATCCCGTGTGGCTCGTGAGCCGCAGTTTGCCGACCACTGGACTAGGCTGACATGCACGGATTGGAGCAGACAGGCATCTCCTTTGTCTTAGGCCCTCTTCTTTCATGTGTAGCTGAAGAATGCATGTCCTTTATTTTAGGTAGCCTATTCTTTTTAAAATGTAACATATTAATAACCATTCAATTAATGGCAGTATTAGAGGAATTACAAAAGATTTAATTAATGGCAGTATTAGAGCAATGTATTAAACTTCTCATGACTCTCCCCTTATTTCCAATCCTACTCCCTACCCTAGAGCCCATTTCTCTTCATTTGTATCCTATATAATAAAAGCCTAATATGCAAATCGACCTAATGGTGGAATGACTGGTCAGTGGGGGATGGGGCTGGAGAGTGGGCAATGCTAGGCCAGCCAAGGCGGGTACCAGTGGGCAGAGGGACAATTAGCCATAAGTGATGGGGGGAGGGTAGCAACCAGTGGTGGTGGAGGAGTGATTAGGGGGTGGGACTGGCCACTCACCAGCTGGTGCCATCCCCCTGTTGCCTCCTGCAGAGGGTGCAGGCTGGGCTGAGGGACACCGCCCCCCTCCAGTGCATGAATTTTCATGCACTGGGCCTTGTATGTGTATGTGTGTGTGTGTGTGTGTGTGTATTTATATTTATATATATATGTGTGTGTATGTATATGTATATATACACATATATCTGTACTTTTGTTTTATATAAATATATTTTTGTATATACATGTTGTTCTGCTGTTGTTTATCATTTAACAATATTCCTTGGAGATATACACTGAGGGCCAGATTATTATGCATTCAGAGATCATAATACTCTGGCCACTCAGTATATATCCTATATAACAAAAGGCTAATATGCAAATTGTCCCCTCCACTAGGAATTCGACCAGCAGGCAGGCCAGTCAATCACCCATGCACAAATTCCTGCACCAGGCCTCAGTGTGTGTGTGTGTGTGTGTGTGTGTGTATGTGTGTATGTATGTATATAGTGAGTGGCCAGATTATTAATGTGTTCAGAGATCACAATAATTTGGCCACTCAATGTATTTTATATATATATATATGAGGCTGCATAGTATTCCTTAGTATGGATGTACTATAATCTACCTATTCAATTTCCTATTTATTGACATTAACAAAAATATTTTTATTTTTACTATTACAAACCATGCTATAGTGAATATTCTTGTATTACATGCAAATGCAAGTATTTCCTTATCCTAGATTTCCAGAAGTGGCTATTGGGATAAAAATATATGTTCATTAAAAAGATTTTTTTTATTATTGTCAATTGCCTTTCAGGAAGACACCAATATATGAGAGCTCACATAATTGCATTCTTATTGGCACAAATATAATCAATATTTAATTTTTATAAAACTGAGCAGTGAAAATTAATCCATTCATAATTTAATATTACAAGTGAAAATGAGTATCTTTAAAAATTTGTTTCCACCAGTTACATTTATATTGTGAATTTTTGTGTTCATACTGAAACATTTATAGAAATATTTAAAAAATTGAATTGTTTCTGAAGTCACATTCTTCAAATCCTTCAAATACCTTTCTCCTCATTCCTTTTTTAAAGCTAAGTCCCTCCTGAGTTCTCCATGAGTTACTGTAAAGTTATAGCCCTATAAAGTTGAAGCATAATTATTATCTTTGGACTTCAACTAATTGCCCTTTTTGGTTGGTTATACTCTTTCTGGTTTCCATATTTCACTCTCCTTTGGCTTACTCTTTCTTGTGCTAGGTCACAACCTCAACTAATTTTAAAGAGGAATATCAGAGATGAAAATTCTAAGTCCTTGCATGCCTAAACATGTCTTTATTCTACCCTTCAATGATAATTTGGCTAGCTATCAAATAATATAAAAAATAATTTCAAAATGACATTTCTTCATCGTGTGCTGTTACGTAGTGTGTTGATGAGAAATATAATGCCAGTCTGATTTTACTTCCTTTGTGGGCAACCTTTGTTCCCCACCTAATGTAACTTTCAATGTAACCCTTTTACGAACCTATGGTTCTTATTGAACCATGACCTCCTGGTTCATAGTCATCACTCAACCACTGAGCCACAACAGCTGGGCTATTCTCAATGTTCTGAATTTTATGTTGATTTGCCAAGGTGTGATTTCCCCTCCTATTGATTTTCCTTATAATTATAAGATTTCTCTACTTCAACTTTGTGGTGCTATTTCTTTAATACTTTTTTTTTGTTCAATTTTCTCTATTCTATCTTTCACAAATTATTTTTTAGTAAAATTTTGGGAGTAGAATTTTAATTTAAGTTTATTAGCTTCTCTCTCTCTCTCTCTTTTTTTACAAAAATAATTTCTCTGTATTTATGCTTTACTTTCTACAAGATTTTCTCATTTTTCACTCCTGGGCTTTCTGTTGACATTTTAACCTCAACAATCATATTTTTAATTAAAAAAAAACTCTTGTTCCCACTCATATTCTTGATTTATAAGTGCAGTGGTTTTTTTTTGAAACACTACTTACATTTTTTTTTCTTCTGTTTTAAAAATGAACATTTTCCTTAGAAATATTTTTGTATTATTTATTTGGCCCTTTTCTTTCCTATTACACACTTTTCTAAAATATTTGATAATATTTAATTTTTCTTTCATCTTTACAAATAAGTCACTAAGGAGTAATTTAATGAAATATACCTTGCCAGATTTAATATTTGTACTTTAGTCTCATTTTTACATGTCCATGTTCTCTTATATTTTTCAGAAGGCTGGAAGCTGAACATTATATTTCTGACACTTTCCTGCTTGCTGGGTCCTTGTCACTGGTGGGAGATTAGATGGTGGAAGGTAAGGAGAAATTATTCGACTACGAGAGGCCCAGTGCACAAAACTCGTGCACTTGGGGTGGGGGGAGGGAGGATCCCTCAACCTGATTTGCGAGAGGTGCATGATCAGGGATGGGGAGGGATGTAGGACCATGGAAGGGCTCTAGGACATGTCTGGCCCATCTCACTTAGTCCCAATCAGCAGGACCCCAGCAGCAAGTTAACCTACCAGTTGGAGTGTCTGCCCCCTGGTGGTCAGTGCACAACATAGTGAGTGGTTGAGCGGCCTTAGCATATCATTAGTATATTACACTTTGATTGGTTGAACAGATGGCCAGACAACCGGACACTTAGCATATTAGGCTTTTATTATATAGGATTGGATCCATCAAGAGTAGGCAACTGTGTACTCTAGCAAAGTTGATATTCAGGAGCAGTGGTGGACATGGCTTCTTTTCATAGGCAGTGATTTCTAGTAGTATCAGTGACAGCATTGGCAGCAGTGGCAATGGGGGTGAATTCAACCTTATGGTAGCCTCAGTAGCTCCAGCAGCTCAGGTGGTGAGTTTAGCCTTGTAGGTTCTAGGGGAGAGATTAGGGGTGTCCTAATTTCTTGGCAACATCCTCTTTCTCTTTAATTTCTGCAAATCTTCTAACAATAGTATAACCATTGAAATCTTTTTATTAAATACTAGAGGCCCGGTGCATGAAATTTGTGCACAGGGGAGGGGGGTGTCCCTCAGCTCAGCCTGCACCCTCTTCAATCTGGGACCCCTTGAGAGATGTCTGACTGCTCTCACAATCCCTCGCACCATCCAGACTGCTGGCTCCTAACTGCTTGTCTGCCTGCCTTCCTGATTGCCCCTAACTGCTTCTGCCTGCCAGCCTGATCACCCCTTAATTACTCCTCTGCCAACCTGATTGATGCCTAACTGCTCCCCTGTCATGCTGGTTGCCCCTAACTGCCCTCCCCTGCAGGCCTGGTCACCTCTAACTACCCTCCCCTGTAGGCCTGAGTCTCCCTAACTGCCCTTCCCTGTAGACCTGGTCACCTCCAACTTCCCTCCTCGCCCAGCTTAACTACCCTTCCCTGCAGGCTTGATCATCCTCAATTGCCCTCCTTTGCAGGCCAGGTCCCTTCCCACTGCCCTTCCCTGCTGGCCATGTTGTGGTGGCCATCTTGTGTCCACATGGGGCTTGATCTTTGATCACAGGGGGCAACCATCTTGTGTGCTGGAATGATGGTCAATCTGCATATTATTCTCTTATTTGATAGAATAGAGGCCTGGTGCATGGGTGGGGGCCAGCTGGTTTGCCCTGAAGGGTGTCCTAGATCAGGGTAGGGGTTCCCTTGGAGCATGGGACGGCCTAGATGAGGGGCCTGTGGTGGTTTGCAGGCTGGCCATGCCCCCCAGCAACCCAAGTGAAGGCCCTGGTATCTGGGATTTATTTATCTTCTATAATTGAAACTACATCCTGCTCACTCCAAGGCAGTAGCCATTTCTGTTGGGATTTATTTATCTTTTATAATTTAAACTTTGTAGCCTTAAGCAAAGGCCAAGACAGGCCAGGGCTGCAGAAGCTTGGCTTCCTCCATTGCCAGGGGGAACCCTCACCTCCTGCTCTCTCCAGCTCTGTGGCTGATGCCATTTTTATTGGGATTTATTTATCTTCTATAATTGAAACTTTGTAACCTTTAGTGAGCCCACCATGATGTGTGGAAAGCTTGGCTTCCTCCATTGCTGGGGAAACCCAAGTCTCCCTCCTGCTCTCTCCGTGGCTGCACCCATTTTGGTTGGGGTTAATTTGCATACTCACTCCTGATTGGCTGGTGAGTGTGGCTGGTGGGTATAGCAGAGTGATGGTTATTTTGCATATTACTCTTTTATTAGATAGGATCACTAGGCCTGAACTGGTAAGAATTTTTTCTGTTTTCCTGGTTGAACATTGACAGATACAGATGCCATTATACGGTACCCAGAAAATATCTACCTATCTATCTAGCATCTACACACATAAATAATACTGGGAAATTCAACATATGATACAAGCACATTATAAAGAAAAATAAATGCTATTCAGAGATATTAAAGAAGGTCTGAGTAAATAGAGATTTATTCATGGAGAGAAAGGCTTAATATTGTACAAATGACATTTTTTTCCCAAGTTGACCTAGGTGCTCAATTAAATTACAATGAAAATCCCAGCAAGGATTTGCTTGTTCTCAATTGTCTCTTTTTCTTTATGTTCAAGATTATATGTGTCTCTGCCTGTTATTCTTAAATGTGACTTGGGAGTGAGATTTCGTAGGATTTTGGAGGCCACCACCCTAGTGCCTCATTTTGGTTGAAGTGAAGAAGCTGTACTGTAAACTTGAATTATGTCTTTGACACAAAACTCAGATCTTAAAAATAGACTTGCAAATAACAGGTGTCCAAATAGAGCCTAGAAATCGTGTCTCTTGAAAAATATCTGAACATACTCACCTTTCCCCAGAAACTTAGTTCCCTGAGACCAGGAGTGGCAAAGACGAGGATGGACTTTCCAAAGTGCCGTGCTTTGGTCAAGGGACCTTTCTTATTTATGATCCTCAGATACTTCAAAACTTCTTTTGTATTTGACATGGAATTCATCAACCCAGAAAGGTTGAACAGACTTTGTGTGGTATAAATAGGCATAGCTGAGCATAGCTGGAGGGGATGTGGTACCCGATTGTCTCCCACTCCCTGCCCTAGCATCATCTGGGACTTGCAAGACCTAAGAAACAATGGAATTGACATGGATGCTGTAGCCAAACGTCGCAAATTGTGATCCTGCCTTAAATAAATAGCGTTACTTCTCTTGGCTCGGTTTTCCAGGGGCAGACTGCTGGCTGGGCCTAATTTCTGTGTTCACATATTCCGCTGAGCCTGCAGACCCTTAAGAATGTGAAAAGAAACACAGGCAGTGTTAGGAGTGTGGAAAGCCACTCGCCACATTGATGCTTCTCTCTTGTAGTACCGTCTTTCCCCCAGGACAGCATCTAATTGCTGCTTGAACGAACCCACTGTCTTTACCTCAACAGCCTTGCCCAGTAGGCCATGGCAAACATTTATTATTCTTTGAGTGACAAAGCTCTTCCCATCTCTCTCTCTTCTGAATTTGTGTTTTTTGAACTTCCACTTCTGCCCCCACTTCCTGCCATCGAGGCAATATCAAAAGTAGCAACGTGCATTGATATTATCCACTTTGTTGAAGATCTTGTGTATTTCCGCGATACCCTTGTTAAGTCTCTTTTTGAAGCTGGTGAGATGGAAGATTTTTTTTAACCTTCCAGTAACTTGTACAATTTTCTCAAGAAATCAGCATGAGAGAAAATATTTGCTAACATCTCACTTTCCTTCAAATCAGCCTGCTCTGGTAAAACATTTCCAGAAGGTTCTTTTTGGAGACAAAATGGCTGTCTTCTTTCCTTGACCATTTCTTGATGTGCGCAGAAGGAAGGAAAGTGTCAAGTGTTTATTTTAATGATTCAAAGGAGCTGAGGTGAAAGCAAGGTAGCCTTGAAAAATAATGTTTCCACTGATAAGAATAGTTATAATATACATGGAGTAGCCACAATGGGCCATGTCTGTACAGTGGTACCTCGAGATACGAGTTTAATTCGTTCCGTAACCTTGAGGCGTGGGAAACTATGAGATGCTCAAGTCGCGGTAAACTGGTGGGTCGTGTACAGCCAGCTGATCAGCCCAATTACTCCTATCTCAAATGTTGCTCATATTTCAAAGCAAAAATCTCTCGCTCGACAGCTCATATCTCAAAAATCTCGTATGTTAGGGCACTCGTATCTCGAGGTGCCACTGTACTACAATATCTCAACCTCTTAGCAACCCCACAGAGGAGGTCTTATAATCATCATTTCCCTCCTATAGGTGAGGAATCTGAGGCCATAGATAGATAAAGGTCATAGGTCATAATGATCATTTATTAAGCATTCACAAGATGCCAGGCATCTATCTGCCTGACTCTGGCCATGTAGTTTTCACCTGCATTGAACTCGTGTGTGTAGCTACCTCACCCAGGGCTGTCTGGCTCTGATTACCTGTGCTTACCATCTTCCTATCTGCTTGTTTTGACAATTATTATATGCTTGTATATAGGCGCTTTTCACTGCTTGATTCCCACTGACTTTCTAAATCCTTCCCACTCTCCCGGGCACTGATAGGCTGACCAAAACCTTTAATTTCAGCAGGCCTGTTGTTCATAGTCTCACCTGAGTCAGAGGGGCTGGTCAAATACCAAATCCAAACTTAGAATCATGGTGGCTGCATCCCCATCTTAGAGAGGAGCCATGATCCTGATGGCCAATGACAGTTCTACTTTTTCCTCATCGCAGTGATTGGTTCAGGATGGGCGTGTGACCCAACGCTAATCAGAATCCTCTCAGGACTTCTCTGGAGAGAGAACCAGCGGATGATCCTTTTTTCCTTGGGCTGAATATGGTCTTGGAGCTGGTAGTTGCCATCTTTTTTGCCATATAGAGAAGTTCTATCTGCAGATTAAAATCAACACAGGGAAAAGCAGAGCTGAAGGAGGTAGAAATAAGCAAAGATTTAACAATACCTAAGTTTTTTTTTTTTTTGTATTTTATTGATTTTTTTACAGAGAGGAAGGGAGAAGGATAGAGTTAGAAACATCGATGAGAGAGAGACATTGATCAGCCACCTCCTGCATGCTCCCCACTGGGGATGTGCCCACAACCAGGATACATGCCCTTGACTGGAATCAAACCCGGGACCTTTCAGTCCACAGGCTGACGCTCTCTCCACTGAGCCAAATCGGTTTCGGCTGGTACCTAAGTTTTTAGATATAGCTGTCTCTAAAGCAGTTTTATTCCTGGAATTCTTACTTATAAAAACAAATACATTTCCATTCTTACTTAAGTTGATATGAGTAGACTTTTGGTCACAATAAGTGGTGTGTTAGTAAACTACTTTCTAGGAAAAAGATGGAAGGGAGAAGCATTGATTTTTTTAGTGTTTGCCAATTACCCTGGTGTAAATACTCCCATTGTGGTAGATTTTAAGCTGCCAAGGTTTAACAAGCAGCTTGTAAATTTCAGATATGCTAACAGTTGGTATCAGCCAGTTCCAGCATGACACTTGTTTGCACCTAAAAGAATCCCAACTAAATAGCTTTCCCAAAGAGGTATTGAGATGAGAGAAGTGGTAATCAGGGCATTTGACTGGCCTGCTTCTACCCTTCTGCCTCCCAGAAAATTGCCACATCTCCACAGGCACTCCTGGAGGGAGAAATGCTCTATAGCACCACCCAGCAGGGCTTTTGATTTAAAGAATTAAGGCTTCTATGTTTGAACTTTCCAAAGCATAGCTTGTGGCTACCTCCCTTATCAGAATCATCTATACTGATCCAGAATCTGCCCACGAGTCTGTGTTTGTAACATGGTCCCCAGTTGATAAATACACACCGTACTCGGAGCATTGAAATTCCGCCTCTGATTTGGTGCAGGTATTTGTGCTCAAGTCGGCTGAGATGCAGCCCAGTCCTTCATGTGATTTCTATAGGATGGTGACCTCATGGTGAGATCCACGATTCCAAGGGGAATGAGAGGAGAATATGGGTGACTAGAGTTCTTTCTCCTCTCAGCCTCCATCCTCAACCTCTGCCTCTGCTTCCTTGTGTTTTCCTCTTTGCTTTCCTCTAACCTCCCTGAGCCTCAGTTTCCAATCTGTGAAATGGGGATAGGAAGATGTAGCCAATAGCGACATGGGGAGGAAACCATTATACTCAGCACCCAGTACCCTGTGGAATCTCGCTGCATGTTCATTTCATTCTTTCCTCCCTTTTACTTCTCTCTTGATGACTGGCTGTCCCCAAAAGCTGCTATCAGAGACCCATCAGGCCTATTAGCTGGGGCAGACCTGTTTTAAATCCCTATTCAGTTTCCGCACTGATTTTTGTGGATTCTATAGTTGATTTTTTTTATAGTGACGTCATCTTATAGCCCTATTTCCTGAGGATGTTTCCCTGGGCCCCACAGATGGTGAGGAAGGGAAATGACTGCTGATAGACCACGGAACGGCCCGAGAGCCCTCTCCCCTGAGCGGACCCCACTTCCACCGAGGGCGGTGACTCACCCTGTATTAATTGCGCTGCAATTATCTCGGGGAGCCTGCGCTTCCTTTTGATGTATCCTGTCTGGTTTCCTTTTGACCCGCACAGCTGTCTAATAGAGATGGTTCCTTGTGATTTCTTAGTTAATGCGATTCATTATTTCCAGCGCGGCCTTCTGCCTTCGGCCCGACTCTGACTTGGAGACTTTTCTGAGGAGCATCTTGAGTCAGGGCTTGGTGCCGATCGCATCGTCTGCGAGAGAAATCTCATTTGCAAATCAGAAGCGCACAGAGCATGTCCCTGTGTTGCTTCCTGAGATGGCATCTTCATCTTCCATACCTCTCTCCCCAGTTGTCTTGGTGGAGGAGAGGAGGGAAAAGTCTCTCTCCAAAACCTCAGTGAGAGCCCAGGAGATGGAGCGGAGGCCGGGATGTGTTGGCTCCCAAGCCGGGCTAATGATGTGCGGAGAGCTGTGGAATCAGGCGGCGTCTGCGCTCCGGCTTCTTGCCTCTCGCTGGGTCACGCCACCGAGACCGAGATGTCCGGATCCCCAAAAGCTTCCGATGTCAAATGTCTTTAGGAAATTACACAAATCAAACGCACTCACTTAGAGCTTTCTATTCTCCTCCAACTCGGCGCAGCCTTGCGTGGCTTCGGGAAGTTTCTGTGGATCAGACTCCTTCCTTTATACTCTGAGGCCTGATGTAGCCCCGAGCCTGCATTGTCTTGTTCAGAGCGACTTCACTGAACCAACCAGCTAGTTCTGATGGGAAATTGGCCATCGTTAGCTCTCCGCCAGGAGCGGGAGGTCATTCAGAAGGAGGCACAAACCTCTATTATCTTGAGGTTAATTTTCAGTGTCCAGAATGATAACTGGCCCGGTTGTAAGGAGAAAAGGAGTCTCCTAGGGCCTAAAGATGGCAATAGTGACCTTTTGGACCCAGGCAGGGAAGGACCCCAGATGCTGTGGCTTGAGAGGCACATCTGGCAATGCCAAGGGAGACCACTCATTTCACAGAAGAGTCAGGATGCTTGAGAGGAGTCATCAGGGAAAAGAATGAGTGCGGAGGATAGAGATGAGGACAGAGAGAGTGGCAGCCACCGCAGAGGCTGTTGGGAGATTGAAAGCGATGTTGAGGGAGAAAAGAACAGGTTTCCCGAAGGTAGAGGCGGGAGGCAGGGGAAGAGAGAGATGCCAGACTGTTCTGTGGTAAGGAGCACAGCAGGCCTTACACACCTCGGCTCTCTTTAAAGATGCTGATTTCATCCACCGGACCCTGCTATGTGTCCAGGTTCAAGGACAACTGTTAGCACTGACAGCCTCTAAGGCAGTGGTTCTTAACCTTCCTAAGGCTGCGACCCTTGCATACAGTTCCTCTTAGGGTGGTGACCCCCAACCATGAAATGTTGCTACTGTTAGGCATCGTGATGTAAATATCTGCATTTTCCGATGGTCTTAGGCGACCCCTGTGAAAGGGTCGTTCGACCCCCAAAGGGGTTGCGACCCACAGGTTGAGAACCGCTGCTCTAAGGATATCTGTGTGCCATACTCACAGAGTCAAACTCTCAGCTTTCGAAATTCCTGAGATCCAGAACAATCAATTTCCCCTCAGTGATGAGTAGCGAACACTTATAAAGACCTTAAGCTGAAGGGATAAGCACTAACAGAAGTCATTCGATGGTGTATTAGTGATAATGATTGAGCCTCTATGACATGTTCATCCCTGTGTTGGGTGCTTTATTTGCATTGTCAGTACTTTTCATAAAACTTCACGAGGTGGGTATTGAGTTGGCTGTGGGGGTTCCGGGGAGGAAGTGCTTATGGATGGATAGTCTCAGGGGATTGCCATATCCTTAAAGGAGTGGGACTTGAGCGGGATTTGAAGGATGAAGAGGACACGGAAAAGGGTGACTTTCTTGGGAGTTGTCTCATGGTAACTTTTTTTGTTGTTGTTGGGTGGTGGTTTTTATTTTTGTGGCAACTCTTAAATTGAGTTATATTGAGTCCCCTCAAACTAGGGAAGTATCCGACTCTCCCTGCGTGTTTGAGCCATGATGTAACCAGGTAATTTCTACCAGTCTCTTCTGCGTACATTAGAGAATTCCGTTTCTCTGTCCTGTTGAGAGAGAGGAATGATGGAAGCTGAGAAGTAGTCTCGTCGGCAAAGCTTCAGAAGGCCAGAACAGAAAATTCCTGCCGTCGAGGCTGTTTACGCTTCAGAGTTTTGGACTGAGGTCCAAGTTGATGACAACGCTTGGGAAAGCCTCTTGCCAGCGATCAGTGTGGGATTACTGGCCACGCTGGGCTCCGTCTCTAGCGTCTGACATCTCCTCGCTTGGGAACCGGGAGGTGGAGTGTGAGTCATGGCTCTGTAGCATTTACTTGGGTGTTTGAGAATGAGGATGTCCTTTGTTTTGAGGCGCAGACACTCGCTCGGAAACCTTGAATGTGATCTTTGTATTCCCGGGTCAGTACTGCCAAGTGTCTCTTGAACTTGCTAACAAGCAGAGACCAGAGGTGAGCTGGAGGCGGCCTTCTCTTCTTTTCTGAAGAGGTGAATAAATAAAGGTCATTTGAGCTCCCTCTCTTCAGACTAACTCCCTGAAAACACCACAGAAAGGGAAGAGGAGCGGAGGTGTCCAGGGTTGCTACACAGAAGTGTAGACTCTCCAGTGCTCGAGCCTGCGTGTGGCCAGTTCAAGTAGAAAGCACTTGTGGCTGCCCAGCTGTGTGCCTGGCCCAGGAGGGGAGGCACACGTGATGCATTGCTCTTGCTCCCCAGCAATCTCTAGTTGAAGTAAAGAGAGAAAAGGTGTACACAAGAACTCTGACACAAAGCAGAAGTGGCCATGGGCCAGAGCAGGAGAAAAAGTTTCACCCAGTTGATAAAGGTTGGTGGTTGAAGGGATGAGGCACGCCATCAAGAGACACTTGGAGGAGAAAATAATGTTTGAGATGACAATTTGAACAATGGCAGAATTTTTGTTCACTAATTTATGCCTACTGATTATTTATGGTATTTTTAAATCATGAAAATAATAGGAAATCCATAATCCCAGCAAACAGGAATACATTTGGTGTTTCCCTTTTAGACTATTCTTATTTCTTTAAAATATATTTTTATTGATTTCAGAGAGGAAGAGAGAGAAACATCCATGATGAGAATCATTGATTGGCTGCCTCCAGCACGCCCCTGCCCCTACTGGGGATTAAGCCCCGCCACCTTAGCATGTGCCCTTGACTGGACTTGAACCTGGGACCCTTCAGTCTGAAGGTCAATGCTCTATCCACTGGTTAGGGACAGGCTTTTCTTTCTGTATGTTTACATGTTCACACACACACACACACACACACACACTCTTACACATGAAGTTATCAAAATTGATCTTAAACTGATGATATGCAAATATTCCTTATTCTGTTTAGTGAGTAGACCTCAAAAGTATTCAGTTTATTTGCTGAAGACCAAGTATTTATTCAGTTTATTTGCTGAAGACCAGGTATTTATTCAGTCTATTTGCTGAAGACCATGGTTTATGAAGTCATGCTATGCTTGTTTAATAGTTTATTTAACCATTTTAGTACAATTAGACATTCAGTGTGTTTCCATTTTCTCACAATCATAAATAATTTTTTGCTGCACCTTCTTTTACATCAATCACATAGAAATATTAGGATATGCAGAAATTAGGGGTGAGAGGGGGATGGTACTGGCTAGTGGGTATTCCAGGAAGAGAAATCAGTGAGAGCAGGTGTGTGGAGGTGAAGGCATTGAAGGGCGTGTGAAAACAAGACAGCCCTTGGCTGGAGAGAAGGTGCATTTCGGGGAGCCATGTGCATTGAGGCTGAAAGGCGTGTTGAGGCAGAGTGTAGAGGGCTGTGACTGGCAGACATTAATGGAGAGACAATGGAGAACCGTTGACGATTGTTGCATAGATTAAGGACAGAATCAGAGAAGAGCCTATGGTGGTGAACTCGGATATGGCGGTGGAATGCAGTAAGGGAGAGAGGAAGAAATGGGAGATGGGGAGAAGGGTCAGGAACTGGGGCCAGGGCAGCTCGGATGAAAAGGAGAGGGTGCCAGAAGGCCATGCCTCCGTGACTCCGAAACTGGTTGGGAATAAGAACCACCGAGGCTGAGGTCTTCAATCTCAGATTTTTGAGGCCTAATAACTGGGAGAGTGGAGGAAGCATAAAGCAATCAAAGCCTTGGCAGGGGTAGGGACTTGTGTCCTAGTTAGAGGTTAAGCCAGGCCAGAAGCCAGAGCCTCTGTGTTCTCCTGTCAGAAGAGCCTCAGCATGGCGGCTGTGAGACATCCGGTGTCCCTGGGAGACGTGGCGGCTCCTGGAGCCCACGCCTGCAAGCAGGTCAGCCCGAGGTGAACGTCTGTCAGCTGTGGCTTTGACCCTCACTTGCTTGTTGGGACATGAGTTGGGCACTGGCCATGGATTAGGTAACAAGAGGGGAAAAAAAATCAGATTTCTTACTTAGTTTTTCAAACTTAGTTCCTCAAACTTAGCTCCTCACTAGCTAGGGTTGAATGAGCAGAGTGATGAAAGAGAAAATAAGGCAAAAAAAGGGCACATTTGTCATTTCAAAGGATGGCCAAAGTGTTGTCTGCTCACGTGGAAAGCCCTCATTGCATCTCTAGCCAGAGCTGGTCCCTGGTCCTTGGCAACATCTCCTCCTAAGGCATGCTGGGATGCTGGGATGCTGGGATGTTGGGATGCTGGGATGCTGGGATGCTGGAGCACCTGGGCCCATCCTGGAAGTCGGTAAAGAATCTGTCCCGTTGGGTCGACATCTTGTTATGCACGGTTTTCCTTTTATCTCATGTTTAAATTGTGGTTTCCCTCCCACGATTGGTTTTGCCATATCAAACAGCTTCCAAAAATCAAGACCCGTGGATAGTAAGGAAACTAAGAAAAATTAAAATTAAAAAAAACCCTTCACCCGCTCTCTCCGACGTCGCACCGCTGCTTTGGAAATTGAGAGCGGCGTGTGGGATATTGGCAGCTAACAACCATGGAAGTAAAAAAAAAAAAAAAAAAAAAAAATGATGTTTTGATCTTCAGGCCTAATATTATTCATATTTTTTCATAGCCTCCAACAATGTCTTCAGATAATTCAGGTAAAGGCAAGCCAGAAACAAAACAACATCATCAAGGCGTTCTTATACACAGACACTCTCAGCCACGGCACACTCCTCGCTGCGTCTTTGAACCCTGTATGATGAGAGAAGCACTCCACACTCTGGGGAATTCTCTTGGAACTGTTTTGACTTCAACAGAGGAGAGCGAAACAAAATTCTTTGGCTTTAGAGACGTGCTCAGCGCCGGCTCCACCGAGCTCTGGCTCTCCTTCTGTCTTTCCATCCGTCGGGGCCATCTGGGCGACCCCGGGAAGAGCGGTGACATTCCCAAGTGCCCTCCCCACCTGCCGTGCGGGGTCCATAACCCTGAGGCCTGGCGGGGTGGGCCGGCCCTCCGAGTGGGCTGGGGTCAGGGAGCAGAGGACGAGAAGCCTTTCATCGGGAAGAATCTGGCAATGGATCCCTTCCCAGCCCTTGTTTCTCCCAAAATAATCCTGGCCCGCCTCGTCACATTAGCTAAAGGCCGGAGACCCGGGCGTGCTGAGAAAGGACAGAGGAAGCAGAGAGCGGGCGAGGGAGCTGTCATCTTGGGAAATCTCGCGCTCCTTATTGAAACTATCTGTTCTCTCTGGCTTGCAAAGTGCCAAGGGTCTCAGCCAAGGAATGCGTTTGCTTTCCTCCGGGCCTCCCGCGTTTCACTGGGAGACTTCTGTACTCAGAACAGGCCCTTCATTGTCTCAGTCTCAGCTTTAAGTTCAAGCCTTAGGTTCTTGTTTTATATATATAATGTATTTTTATTGATTTCAGATAGGGAGGAAGAGGGAGAGAAGAGATAGAAACAGCAATGATGAGAGAATCATTGATTAGTTGCCTCTTGCATGCCCTGCACTGGGGATCGAGCCCGCAACCTGGGCATGTGCCCTGACTGGGAATCAAACCGTGACCTCCTGGTTCATAGGTCAATGCTCGACCGCTGAGCCATGCTGGCTGGGCAAGCCTTAGGCTCTGAAGCCACATTTCTCAGCTTCCAGGACCTGAGGGGTCACTCTTGTCCTCGCCTCATGGCACCAACAACTGTGCACTCATCTGTTACCCACTGTAGAGTTTCTACAGGTGCTAGTTTGGCGGGCAAAGGGGCATGCATCCTGAGCTCTAGCAGGTTGCCAGGTGCAGGTGGCAATTTTACCACCTCTTACCATTTGCCAGTAGCATCTAACAGTGCCTTGAACATCTGACTAATGTTGGCAGATCCTCTGACCATTCCTCCTCCATTCCACAAAGAAAGCAGGCCTAGAAAATCAGTGGTATGAGATCCTATAGGCAGGCTAGGAGTTTCGAAACACGCCTATGTCACAGGCATTTATAGAAGGCTGAAGACTTAGCAGTTTCTGCTTCCTCTTGCTAAAGTGTTTTTCAATGCCACCTCCACTGGGAAGCCTTCCATCTTACCCCGAATCCTAAATGTCTATGCCATTCCAAAGACAGTTAGCTCGCACAATCTTGTATTCCAGATTTTCTCATCAGTCTTACTTTTTTGTTAATAGGCCTTAGAGAGAGGGGGGCCGATTCTCACATGGTATTCACACATTCATGCCACTGTTGTTCCCTGCGAATCACACCCAACTCTGAGATGTCGTAGGCTGGGCATCACAGTGTGTCCAATGACTTGGCTTGATCTGCTTCGACTCTACGAAGCCTGCTGGGTTTTTGTGAGAAAATGAAACTCTGTTTATCTAGAAAGTGCTTCCGAGTTCCTAGAAAAGCAAGAAGAGGAACAAATGCTCCGAGTCTCCACCGTTTCTGCCCCATCCTTGAGTTTGGCCCCGGTGTTCTCCCCGCACCCTTGAACGTGCATTTGACATTTCACTGGCTTTCCCTCCTGGGCTACGTTTCCTCAGCCCCGGACTCCACGTGAGCTGAGCTAGAACAATCGTTCGCCGGAATCTAATTTCAGTTCTACAGAGGTTAATTTATCCTTTTTCAGGCTATGTACTCATTTAAGCCAAAATTACCCAGCTACTAGCCTTCTCGATAGCAATTACATCCCACTAAAGCCAACCGCTGAGCTTCATGTATTGGTAATGGCCTTTCTTTCTATAGTTTTCCTTAGGGATGAGGTTGAATGGGGGAAATTAGCCACATTAAGCTAGAAAAAATAGTGAACAAAATACATATTTTATATTTTTAAAAAACATCCTCCTGCTACCAATTACGGTCTTTATTAGAAACAGGTATTTTCACATTATGGGCTTGTCTTTATATTAAACAGAGCAAACCCCAATGAGTCGTTCCTTAAGAGGATCTTTTTAATAAAAACTCAAGTCCGTTTTAATATCTAATAATAGTGGCTGCCGCAAGTATTCACATTTTAGCATAACCAGCAGGAAAACTGTTTGATGTTTTAATTATGGCTCCGAAAACGCTGAACGGGTTATAAAAAAGCAATTTGAAGGAAATTAAAAATGGGATTTTTAAGATATTATTATTAGTGTTTTGGGAGAAAAAAGACACTTTCCACTCCTGTTAAAAATCTTTCTACGTTGTAAGGACCCTATCTGCCGATAAACTAGGCCAAACAAGTGAAGGATTTGGATCTGTTGTAAGTGGTCTCCTTTGGGAGGGCGGGGCGGTGGCGGGGGTGGGGGAGGATTGGAAGGGGGAAGGTCTGGAAAATGAAAAAAAGGAGACCTCAGAGGAACTGTATGTAAGGAGGGGGAGCTATGGAAATTGAGCATGCCTTGAAAGAAAGGAAGAAAATCTTTTAATTACATTTAAAATTAGCCAGAACCTTGTGCTTGTCCCATGCGATTCCTGGGGGGAGGCTCGGCGGAGGGGGGGTCTGCTGTGTGCTGATGAACGGGCTGCCCCGGCCACAGCTGATGTAATCACTTCACAATCCCACCTGGAGGTCTGGACTGGGGAGGAGGCTATGGGGACATTCCCGGGCTGGATCCTGCTGGCCCCAGGTCATTCTTTTGGGCGGGAATGAGAAAAGCTGTCCCTGAGGGGAGGGAAGCACTGAGAGGGAAGACATTTCCCAAGAACGGAACCAGATGTACAAGCTGCTGATGCGAGTGGGGCTCAGCAGTAGGTGGGCACGTGAGAGGGAGAAAGGAAAGGCCGGATTTGGGGTTAACTCTTTCTTCTCTCAGTAGGTGGAGGCATGTGCTGGTGCAGGCCTGGCTCTCTGAGGACACTGAAGCCTTATTCCCAATGGCCAGGTAGGAAGAATTCTGGGAAATAATTATCCCTGAGGACAGCGAGCCCTTTTTTGGGGTTGCCTGCCTGGTGAGGTCTAGGCAGGATTGGCAATTCCCAGGGGATTCTAATGATTCTGTAATTATTAGTATTTAATATAATTTTTATTGTTCTGAGAGGGGAAAGGAGAGGAAGAGGGAGAAAGAAACATCAATAATGAGAGAGAATCGTAGACTGGCTGCCTCTTGCATGCCCCACACTGGGAGGGAGCTCGCAACCTGGGCATATGCCCTGACCCGGAATCGAACTGTGACCTACCTGGTTCATAGGTCGAAGCTCAACCACTGAGCCATGCCGGCCTGGGCTATAATTATTTTTTTTTATAATCACTTTGCCCAAACTGTATTCCAGGCCAAATAGCCATCACCTTGGGATGGAATCCAGGCATCCATATTTTAAAAATCTCCCCAGATGCGGTGCAGCCAAGTCAGAGACCCGTGGGAACAGGGCTCAAACTGGAAAATCACGTGGGTGGCTTGTAACATGCAGGTCTGGGGTGGGGGTGGGGATGGGGGTGGGGACGAGAGCCTGTCTTTCTGAACAAACTCTCAAGTGATGCCCATGATGCTTGGTGGACCACACTGAGTATTAAGACTCTTCCGTTTGTACTTCCTTACACTTCTGCCTTGTAGACTGGGGGAGGTTGGGGCTATTTCACTTCTAGATCTATACGCAAGAGACATAAAAACACATGTCCATACAAAACTTTGTTCGTGGATTTTCATAGCAGCATTATTCATAAGTAGGGGTGAGGATGGCGAGAGGGATGGTGGGTGGTGCCCTTCCCTGGGATTGGAGCCCTGCAATCGGAGGGGCTCTGGGACCCTGGACAATCTCAGCCCCTCTCAGGGCCTTGGTCTCTTCATTTGGATAAAGACAGATGGACTGTGTGGTCTCCAAAAAGCCATTGTCCAAGTCCCCGTTGCTGACATTCACAGACAAGGACAGCCTAACCCGCAGGGAAGGTGACTGTTGTGGTGTTGTTTCTAGGTCACAGTTACCTAAAATCTTAAGACAGGGTTCTTTAGTGATATGTTTTCATCCCCTTCCCCCCACCAGTGAACTCCACCTTCTGTGGGGAAAGGAGTGGAATGACACGGCCTGACATGAAGGATAATGGAACTTCAGAAATTGTTGGCGCTCTGTGGTTCTCAACGTTCCTGTTTGGATCCGGCAGACCTTAAGGTACTTCCTTGCGCCTGTGTTCTACATTCCTTTCATCTTGTTATTCCATAATGCTGTCATTTGAGCATTCCAAGGAGCTCTTCTGTTTTGCTGAGCAGGCTCGGAAACCTCCCAGGATGCTTTGCTGTCAGGTATACCCGGGAGGAGTGGGCTGCCCTGGACCTGGGTCAGGGAGGCTGGGCAGGGAGCGACAAGGCCCAGATTTGTGAAGAAACACCTGCTCGTTCTTTGAGGGTTTGAGAAAGGGGGCTCAGTTCAGGCTGAGGGTTGAGGGAGGTGGGGCGGCAGAATCAGGTCGGGGCTCCTCCGTCCCCACCAGGGGAAGGACTGTGTTTACCAAAGCCTTGCTTTACCCGGCAACGCCCTCGAAGAAGGCTCTTGTGCTTTTCCAGTGTCCCGGTGGGGCCTTTCCCCCTCTCCCTTTTGACGTGATTAGTGTACACATCCATTAACATTGCTTTTCTTGAGCATCCAAGATGCTACAGCCGCTCATTCAAGTTATTCACATGGCCTTTCAGCCTTTCTTTGGAAGACAATTGCGTCTTCAGTCAAAGGCCTCTTGACAAGAGAAAATGGGGCGGCGGAGGGAATAATGCAGGCCGAGACTTGCGGTCCACCTGCAGAGCGCGGCTCTGTGTGCCATTACGTCGCAAATTGTTGTGCTGAAAGATTTCTCTTGTTTACCCCTCTTCATGCCCCAGCATTTAACCTTGGGGGCTCCGCAGGCCCGGTCCCCTCCCCTCATCTTGCCACAGCAGTTCTTCCCTCTGTGGCCTTCATTTCATGTAATTACGTTGGGGGCAGTGACCACCCGCGCGTGTGTGTTCTTAGCTGCGTCGCAGGAGGAGATGTCCGCTTCCCTCCACGCTGGGCCCTCGCTGGAGGTCACGGGCTGACAGTAGTCTTTTGGGGTTTCTCCAGAGGCTGCATCCCTAAAACGAAAGGCAGATGGGATGTGCCTAAAAACCTACCGCCCCAAAAGGGATTTAGAGTGACAATGGGTCACCATCTTACCCCAGAGGGCCCACATCAGTGAAAGTGACACAGACGTGGGAGAAAAAAATGGCAGTGGTTGGCAAATTATTACTCACTGGTGGTTTTTAGCCTGTAAGGGTAAGTTTAAAACCATTTTCTTAGTACGTTCCAAGCATATACAGAAGAGAGAACCCTGCTGGTGGGAGTGCAAAATAGTGCAGCTGCTTTGGAAAAACAGTTTGGCAATTCCTCAAACCGTTCATCAGAGAGTTACCATATGACCCAGCAATTCCACTCCTACTCTATACCCAAGAGAAATAACCTATGTCCATACAGAAATTTGTACATGAATATTCATAGCGGCATTATTCAGAATAGCCCTGGAAGGAGAAACAACCTAAATATGCTTCTCAATCTTGGGTGCCTATTGGAATGACCCGGATGGGGGGGGGTGAGGATGGTATTAAAGACCCCAATGCCCTATACCTGTGGTCAGCAAACTGTGGCTCTCGAGCCACATGCGGCTCTTTGGCCCCTTGAGTGTGGCTCTGCCACAAAATACCACAGCCTGGGCGAGTATCTTTTGAAGAAGAGGCGTTAGAAGAAGTTTAAGTTTAAAAACTGTGGTTCTCAAAAGAAATTCCCATCGTTGTGCTGTTGATATTTGGCTCTGTTGACCAATGAGTTTGCCGACCACTGCCCTATTCCATCAGAATCTCTAGCATAGAACCCAGGCATCAGGATTTTTGTCAGCTCTCCAGTATGTAGCCAGGATGCAGAATGTGATGTAGAAACTCAGTCTGATGGGTGAGAGACTTGTTAGTGGTTCACAGTTCGGGGTGATCGCTGGTTCTCAGGGAATAGAACTGAGGCGGAGGAAATGAATGATCAACGGGTCCAGTTTATTGGGAGCTGTGGGCGCCCAGGGGCCCCACCAAGACTGATGTGACACCCCCCACCTCTACTCCCCAACCCCTCCTCAGGGTTCTCTCAGTTTCTTTATCTATTAAGAGAAGATCTTCAAGCTGCCTTCCACTTCAAACCTATAATGGCTTCATGAAGGTTCGGTGAATGAATGAACAGATGAATGAATGATCTTACACGAAGGGAAAAAAGTGGGATAGAGTCGGACAACCGATTTCCTGGGAGTTCAGGATCAGGGAGTCACTTATCAGGGGTAGCTTCATGGAGGAAATAGGATTTTAGTGGGACTCTGGGGCAAGCCCCCCAACAGAGGAGGAAGACACATCTGTTTCCTTTAGTTCCTGCGTGGGAAAGGGAACCTACTAGGACCCGGTGTCTCCAAGGAGATACATCAAGCCCCAACGTCTCCCACTCTGACTTATAATGCACACAGGTCCCTCTTCAGCGCAGCTGTAAGGCATTAGCAGTCCTTTTTAGAAATCGGCAGGTAGGGGCCTCTCCCCCTCTTATGGGGCTGGAGGAACAACGGTTCCAGAACTTTCTGCAGCCCCTGCCTCCTGGTATTCTATGGACAGCAGAAGCCCGGTTCCTCCTGGAGCCCCCGCACATGAAAGCACCTTCCCTTCTTAAAAACAGGTGATGGTTTTAAACACCGGAATAAAGGGCTGGAAATGGATTTAACCTCATCAAACACGCCCCTATCTGATCTTACCTTCTGAGCCTCAGATCCGGGGCAACATGAAAGGGTTCCATTCGCAGGCTGAGTTTCAATGTGTTTTTTTCTCCTTCGGAGTTTTGCCTGTCGTGTCGGGATAAAGCCAGGGGAAGCAGGAGAAAGATGTGGTCGGGTGCTCGGTGGCCAATGGCCCCTGTTCCCGGATTCGGGGAGCTGGAGACATGGAAAAGGTCTCCCCCTTAGTCCTCGCTGAGGGTTTTTTGCCAGCTTCTCTAGGAACACCAATGGGCAGAGCTGAGAAAGGGCATTTTCTTTTACTGGAGGCATCTGAGACTCCTTCTTATATAGAAGAATTCCCTACTTGTCTGAGTCTCGGAGGGGGCAGAGGTGGGAAATGGCAGTGCCCACTTTCTCAGCCCTCTTGGCTGCGAGATCTGGAGCATCTGACATGGTTGCAGTCACTTAGATTGGACTGTCTGGGCCAAACTGTTGGTTGGGAACTGTAGGGTCCTGTGGCGAAGGAATAGCCACTCCGCCACTCCTTTCCTTCCTTCCTCTCCGTCTCCTGGGCAGCCACGGGTCGTTGCCAGCTGGCTCAGAGCTGCATGCCTTGTCTCAGGGACCCGAGTCTGGCACAGGCTCCAGAGACGCCAGGATCTTAAGGTGGGGCAGGGCTGGGACTAGGTCCTGCGAGGGCCTTGTTCAGCCTCACAAAGTTTGGCCTTCATCCCACCTGCACGGGAAGCCACTGGAATGTTTTCAGCGGGAGTGGTTTGTGAGTGCCGATGGGAGAGCACGTGATTGAATCTGTAAGAGCATCACCGGTTTATGTCGGAGAATGGCTGTATGGAGCAGGAGAGCCAGTCCTTTCAGGGAGCAACGGGGCTGTCTGGTCCAGGGTGGTGGCCCCTCCATCTCCCAGGTGCCCTTCTTCCAGAGCCTGCTTCCAGACTCTTCCTTCAGACCCCCAGATCCTTGGGGTCATCTGTGACTATCAGCAATGGATGCCCTCACTCAGTAGTCAGCAAACTGCGGCTCACGAGCCACATTTGGCCTTTTGGCCCCTTGAGTGCAGCTCTTTCACAAAATACCACGGCCTGGGTGAGTCTATTTTGAAGAAGTGGCGTTAGAAGAAGTTTAAGTTTAAAAAATTTGGCTCTCAAAGGAAATTTCAATGGTGGTACTGTTGATATTTGGCTCTGTTGACTCATGAGTTTGCCGACCACTGCCCTAACCCACAGGTTGAGTCCTCGGGTGGGGAGATTTGAGCCCTCAGCCAGGTAGTGGGGAGACTTTGAGAATAGAGACCCACTGTGTGGCGGTAATGCAGAAACAAAGCAAAATAACACCTGGAAACATTCTTCTTATAGCATCCTAGGGTCTCCAACGGTGGGGCTTTGAGTGCCTCAGAGTGGAGATGCCCCCTGCCACATGCCAACAAGAGGTTGTAGAGTGTGAATGTGTTTGATGCCAGGAGCCCAACTTTCTCCCCCACACTGCCCATATCCTCTTGGGGTCATTTGCATAGATTTTGTCCTATTTTTTTAAAAATTTTATTCATATTTTAAAGAGGGGAAGAGAGAGGGATACAGAGTTAGAAACATCGATGAGAGAGAAACTTCGATCAGCTGCCTCCTGCATGCCACCTACTGGGGATGTGCCTGCCCTTGACTGGAATCCAACCTGGGACCTTTCAGTCTGCAGGCCGAGGCTGTATCCACTGAGCCAAACCGGTTTCAGTGATTTTGTTCTTTCTTTTCTGCTCTCCTGTGCTGCCCCCACTGTCTAGCACCAGCCCGTGCATGGAAGGGAAGCAGGTGTCTGTACTGAGTGAGGGTAGCCACAGCCCAAACCCAGGAAAACGCCAGGTTTCTGGGTTCTGTTCTCACCTTCTGGGTGGCCTCTCCCAGAGTGCTCACCTTCCCCTTCCTCCCAGGAGAAAGGACCAATCAAAGCGAGTCTGCAGCAGCGGGGAGGGTGGCTGCAAATGACCTTGGCTCGGAGATTCCCCATAGGAAGCCATCAGCCCTTCAAATCACCTTCCTCTTTGGCTCGGGCTTTGATCTCTGCCGAAATCCAGGTCAAAGCCGGGCCTCGGGCATCTTTCCCGAAAGCTGTGGTCAGTGCCCCTTTGCCCACATCCCTCGGGCCTCTGGACAGCATTGGGTCCTCTGGGTGCCACACTCCTGCAGCGCGGTGGGGAGTTGCCCGCTGGCACTTGGGCTGAGCAATTAAGAAAGTGCCTATTTCTCCTCCTCACTTCCCTAATTGTTATTTTTGTCCCCGCTTTCAAACCATCCTGGGTTTTCATTTCATCTTGCCCCAGCCCGGTGCGCCCGGCAGAGAAAGCCAGCTCACTCAGTAGGAGGCAATTTTCGCAGCGTGTCCAGCGATAATTCCAACACGAGGGCTTTGTACATATAATTATAAAACCAGGGGCCACCAAAGTGCACCTATAGAGCAGAGCCTTGACTGTTCTTGGTTCTGTTTTAATTATTAAGCCTTAAAGCAAAAAACTGGGTTTCAAAGCAAACTTTCTGTACCGTTCTCAATAGAGTTAAAGGAGGAACATTTTAAGCTGATGAGTTGACACTTGTAGAAGCAAATATATTAAATAAATCATGATTCGTTTTGGGGGCAAAGTCTGACTTCCATCAACTCTGGAAAAAAATGGATCTTAATGAGTGACAGTTGGGTGTTTTCTGTCACTTCCCGAGGTAATGGCCGCAAGCTGACATTGCTCAGTGGGTGTCTCATACTTCTGAACAAAAGTTTTTTGGAGTGAGATAGACAAGGTAGAAATCCCAAGGTGACTGGAAGGAATGTCTAATGAGTGGAAAGACATATTTACTGGCAGACTGTATGTAAGCTGTGACAGTTGACAGGACTTGACTGTAACAAATATAGTTGATGAAGAAAAGGCTGACAGTCCAAGAAAGGGGGTGAGCCGGGGGTGGGGGCGGGGGGGAGAGTCACAGCCCTGCTTCAGCTGAACCCTGTTAATGGGGAGCCGGATACAAAGCTCAGGGCCATGAAAGGGAGCCGGGATCTTGCACTGATGTCTAAACACGGAAATATGTCAGGCTCGCGGGAGGTGGTAATAGGTTCGGATGTGTTGACCTTTTTGCCTATCCTTCCAGAGGCTGGTGTTTCGGGTAGCATCTGGGGCCAGAAAATGACTCCAGCTCTAGGGACATAGGCACGTCCTGGGATTTGGGGGGTCCGGTATGCTCATGGCTTGGGCATAGGCAGGGGTGTGGGTTCTGAATTAATGGAGGCCTCACCTGGGCAGCTACCATGACTGAGAGCCACCGGGCTCTGGCCAGTCTGCCCCAGTGGGCACCAGGCAGGCTCACGTGGAGGTTGGAGGGAGGTTGAGCAATGCCACATTGTGCATCTTCCACTCTTGTAGGCCCCTTCCCCCCTTTATTCCACCCCCGCTCCGCTCCATTTCTCCTCAGCACCCCACCCTCAGCCCTCTCTCCCCAGCACAAAAGGAGTGATCGGCCCCGAAAAGGCAAGAGCTGACTGGCATATTAAATGATGACACGTTGTAACTGACTGGTCAGGGCTTCAACAGTCGGCTTGCCAATGAGCTCTGCACTTCTTCCCCCAGGCGAATGTCACACTGAAACTAAACAGCATCTTTTTTCATCCTACACACTGTTTTCTGTGCCACAGATTATTTTAGAGTTGAAAATAGGCGAAGTCTTTAAAATGTCCAGAGCCTGGTGTACTTTTCATCGTGGGCTCATTTGAGAGGAGAAGCTGGTGGGAGGGGGAGGGGATGGGGGGGGGAAGAGTATGGAGTAGTGATGAGGGGTTTGGCCAACCTCTTGACCTTGCCCTTTTGTTGTTGTTGTTGTTGAAATAAATGAATGAATAAAGGTACCAATTAAACACGGTTAAAGATTGAAAAGAAATGCATGGAAGTGATTAGAGCGAAGGAGACTAATAAGCCACGGACCTCATGCATGGAGATGGGAAGGTGATTTGTCGTGATCACCATCTTCCTTGCTTTGGTTGACCAGGATGCCTATTCCTTGCCTCTGTGTTGGATTTATGTCTGTCCTGTGATTTGGAAAATCCCGTTAATTCCTCAGATTTGAGCAAAGTGTCCATCTCTCGACGTCTACGTTGCCCTCATTAAATGGCAAACCCTTTCCAATAGTCTTGGCGAACATGACCCACTTTCTCCAGGTTGGTTCTTGTTAACTTGATCCACTGCCACAGAAGAGAGCTTGGGCAACATTAAGCTAAAGAGGAATTCTCGGGCTGTGAGATGTGGACTGACACCGTATCAAAGATCCTCACTGACTTCAGCTCAGTGGGTTAGCGCTTCCCACGTGGACTAACGGTTCCTGAGAATGTCCCCTACAGGGCTCAGCCAGTTGAGGTGGTAGAGAGACGGGCTTCATAACTCAGCCAGAAGCCAAGCGTCCTTATCAACAGGATAGCAATTTTTAGGGTAGGATTTGGGGTACAGGGGCTGGCGAGGGGAACAGGTATAGAGAGCTTTGTATCTCAAGGTTGAGGGATGGATTTGGTTTGCGATGAGGCAGGTACATTTTGGGGAGAGACGAGGCAGAACTGTTCCTCTCCTCTACCCCAGAGGCATAGGTCTATTATTACATATTTTCACTTTTTCTCAACTCCAGCAAGTGACTTTTTCTTTCTGAGCTTCCGCATCCTTTTCTGTAGAAAAAAGTCCTTCGTTTCGATAACCTTGGATGGCTCTTCCCGCTCAAAGCCTTTTGGATTTCATGGCCCGCCACAGCAGTTCCAGAAAAGTTCTGCCAGAAGGACATTCTATTTCAAGTGACATCCGCATGGCTAGCTAATGTGCGTGGCATTCCCAAGCCGTGAGGCCAGACTCGAAAGAATTTAGGGCCGAGACCCGTTTGGCTCACTGGATAGAGTGTAGGCTTTCAGACTGAAAGGTCCCAGGTTCGATTCCGGTCGGGGGCATGTACCTTGCTTTCGGGCACATCTCCACTGTGGGGCGTGTCTCTCTTTCATCGATGTTTCTGACTTTCCACCTCTCTCTCTCCCTTCCTCTCTGTAAAAATCAATAAAATATATTTAAAAAATGTATATTTAAAAGAATTTAGGGATGTGTACACCCAACAATAACCACCACCTCCTGGCTTTGGCTCCCCACAGCAAACAGCCATCTACAGACGTGCTCAACTGCTGGTGTCTGGTGCCAATTCTAGGAATTACTCATTTTATACTTTTTCCGGATGAGCAAAACGCAGCACAGAGAGGTTAGGGAGTTTCCCTGAGATCACACAGCCAGCAGCATAGGTAGATAGGAAGTTGGGCAGTGTGACTGCCGAGACTGCCTCCCAACCATTACGCTCTATTGCTTTCTCCTCTTACGACATGTAATTTATTCCGCACCTGTTGATGGCATATTTATCAGGTGTCTAGCACTGTGTGGGGGCACCGAGACTACAGTGGTTAGCCAAAAATGAGATGTGGTTTCCCCTCTCTCAGAACTTACATCCCAAATGTAGAACTGCAACTGTAGAGAGAGAAATGGAGGAGAAGGCCACGGTGCTCTAAGAGCCTGTGATGGGGGACCTGGCCCAGTTGGGGAGGGCAGAGAGGACTTCCTGGAGGAAGTGACAACTTAGCTGAGATCCAAGGAATGAGTGAGAGTGAGGTCAGTAGCAGGCAGTGCCAACAGCGGGCATGGGGTCTGGAGGAGCCTTCCAGGAAGGGTTCTGGCAGGAGGATGCATGGGAAGATGTGTGAACATGGAGGGAGGCGGCAGGGGCTACCTAATTTCCAGAGCCCCGTGCAAAATAAAAATGCAGACCCCTTGTTCTAAAACTCTCCAGAATCTTGAAGCACTGAGAGCAGGGAGCTACTGTGTGTGGACTCTTGGTCGCTGCCGAAGTCACATGCCCATGGAGCCAGGCCTCGCCAGAGAGAGCAGGTTAGGGGGAGAGGTGGACAGGCTAGATTGCAGAGCCGGCAAGGCCAAGTTCAGGATTCTGTCTTTATTGATCCGTGCCGATGTCCGTCTGGCTGTTGGGTACAGACCTATTTGGAGGGGTGATAGATAGAGAAGTTTTTAAGAGGGGAGGGAGGAAGAGGCCTTCCTAGAGAAGTACAGTGGTACCTCGAGATACGAGTTTAATTCGTTTTGTAACCTTGAGGCGTGGGAAACTATGAGATGCTTGAGTCACGGTAAACTGGTGGGTCGTGTGCAGCCGGCCGATCCGCAAGATTACTTCTATCTCAAATGTTGCTCGTATTTCAAAGCAAAAATCGCTCGCTCAATGGCTCGTATCTCAAAAATCTCATATGTTAGGGCACTCGTACCTCGAGGTACCACTGTAATAGGGCTCAGGTGGGTTCTCGGTGTCCCCAGCCTGGGGGTCTTCTCTTGGAGGGAAAAGGGATGTGACGTCCACCCCCTTGATGACCAGAAGGCAGGGGTGGGGATCTGAGCCTTGAAGCCCTTTCACACAAAGCCCCCCTGGAGGCTGGTAGAGTGGCATGACCCCCTTCCATGTCCAAAGCCACGGGGTGGGGACAGATTGAGTTTTTTTAAGCTTTTTAAAAAAGTGGGGCAGAGCTGAGGGCATTGAGAACTGAATTCCCAAGCCCTTGCCTTCCTGTTCAGTTTCAATGCGAAATGGCTGCCTGTGTGTGTGTGTGTGTGTGTGTGTGTGTGTGTGTGTGTAGGAGTCAGGTGGCAAGGGGTTAGGGGGGTGGCATGGGTACCCAAATAAAGGAAAACCAGCCAGAACTGTCTCTTCTTTGTCCCCCAGAGAACTTTTCTGAATACCCAAATCCATGCCTTCCTCCCTGATCTGGTATGTCGTATGCAGACAGGCATTCTACTGTGACAATTACAATAGCTCGGTTGGAAATTACCGTCTGGCTAGGCAGTTGAATCCACGCCTGGATCCAGCTTCAAACGCAGGTTTTGGAGGCAAATTAGCGTGGATGTCCAGTCTGGGACTATAGAAAGTGCCCGGTTGGGAGAAGAGCAGCGCAATTGTGTCCGAGGCCCAAGGTGAAGGTTAATACCCCCGGCCTTGGCTGCCTGCATCCAGGGCCCCCTACATGGCACAGCACACGGAAGCTCATTATATCTCCATTCTTCAGAGAAAGCCCCGGGAACCCCCGTTCCATCTCTGACTACTGAGGAGAAGGACCAGCCACAGGTCCCAGGATGCCCGAGAGGAGATCGGTCCTTCCCTTCTCATGCTCCCCTCATTTAAAGGGATCCCCCCTCCCTTCCATCCAGGGGCGTCTCTGGGTCTGGATGGCCCAAGATCCCCGCGTCTTTGGGGTCTCTCTCACTTTAGGTTAATTACACAAATGAGCAGGCATCCATGCCTCCTCTCTGAGATGGTTGGCAGACTTGACTAGACTCAAAATGAACCTCTTTGATTGCATCTGCAAAATTAGATGAGATTTGATAAAGTGAAGACGTGCGCTTTGAAGTATTCCCTATCAGCGTTAAGTGCTAAGAACACTTGAGTGAAGGAATTTGAGCAGTTTTGAAAGCAGCAGCCAGGAACTTCAAGGAGGATTGCAGCTAAGGGCATGCCCAGAAGGCATGGGACTAACTGCATCTATCCTGCAGGCAATAAGCAATTGCTAAGGATCCCAGACTTCTCCAAGTTCAGGGTTCAATGCGGGGGAAAACTTCGGTGAACTCGTGACAGGCTGGGCTCTGTGGTTTGCATTCTGCCGGCGGAGGCTGGGAGAGTCCCAGCAGCGCTGTCTGCGTCCATGTCACGCCTCCGCGAGGCGGGAACGAGGCTGTCTTTCTCGTCAGCGTCCACGCTGAGGTGGGAGTTAAACCCTGGGCCTCTGTCCTGGGCTGTGGACCCCAGAGCTACAGGGCATGACGTCAGCAGGTGAGATGGGTCTGTTGATCCAAACGAAAGGCACAAGATCGGTGCCCAAATCCAGCTCTGGCACCAGCCAGCCGGGTGACCTTGATGGAGTCCTTCAGTGTGTCTGTCTGAGTCCTAGCTTCTACGTGCTTCTGACGTTCCACTCCAGCTATCAGTCACGGAAACCCTTCTACGTGCCCCGGATACTTACCTCTCAATTGATCTGCACCCAAACCCCATTACTGAGCCTGTTCTCGTGCTGGGGAGAAGATGACACATTAACCACAGTGTGGTCCCTGCAGGTCTAGCAGGGGACAGATATCCCAGTGAGTACTTCAACATAAAGTGCAGCAATGCCTTTCATAGGTCCCCAGTGGCAGTAGGTGCAGGTCCAGAGTGTTATGGGAGCTCAGAGGAGGGAGCCATTCATTTTGCAAGGAGGTGAGGGGGGCGGGAGCCAGAGGAAGGGACAGAGGGGAGAGGAGATCTGATTTGATGACATCACGAACAAGAGATCATTTTGCAATTTGGAGAGGGTAGGAAAGGGGAACTCTCGCTCTGATTTCGGGTCATATGAAATGGCATGCAGTCTGGATTCCTTTCCCTTACCTCGGGCCACGTTGATTTCAACTTGGGAAGCTCTTTAGCTTCCAGAGAACAAAAGGATACAGTGGAGGGTTTACATTTAATAATCAATGTTGAGGGAAACATTTTTTATTTATTTAAAGAAACGAAACAAAACACCTCCCACAACATATAAGAGAAGGCAGTAGGAGGGACCTTGGACTGAAATGCTGCCATTTGGGCAACTTAAATATGAGGGGGTGAGGCGCACAGGCTCCACCTTCCTTCCTCTTCCACCATTGGTATTCATTCCCTATTGCTGCTCTCAAATAAGGTGAATGAAAACAACACAAATTCGTTACCTTACTGAGGTCAGGGGCTCAAAACGGGGCTCCCATAGCTCAAATCAAGATGTCAGCGGGGCTGGCGGCTTAGGGAAGAGTCTGTTTTCTTGCTTTGCAGCTTCTAGATGCTGCCCGCTTTCTTTTGCTCCTGGCCCCCTCCAGCTTCGAAGCTAGGAATGGCTGGGCTGGTCTTTCTCACTGAGTCACTCTATGTTCGCTCTTCTACCCCCTCTTTGGTTTGTAAGGGCCCTTGTCATTGCAGTAGGACCACTCGAATAGTCCAGGGTCAGCTGATTAGCAACCTTAATTCCCTCTTGACATATGACATGACATAATCACAGGTTCTGGGGATTTGGATGTGGACATCTTTGGGGATCATCATTCACACAGATAGAGATGTTAGATCCATGGGTATCATTTCATAATATGTAATGTTATTTTGAATGTGCAAGGATTTTTTACTTGTGTGAATGGATTGACTTCTCTTTTTGACTCCTACTTTTCCCTCTAAAACTATGTTTTTAAGGTCTCTGTATGTTGTATACATGAATGGTACATGACCCCTAATAATGCTCATTTCTTAATAATGGACACTTCCTGTAATCTTCTTATTCATTTCCAAGTGATGGGCATCTAGATTGCTTCCAAATTCCCACTGTTACAGACACTGTTGTGATAAATACCCCATGCCTATCCCCTTATGGACCCGGTTGTATTTTTGTTTTGTTTCACTTAATTTTCACTGGGTAATGTAAGAGTGCTCCCTACCATGGCCAGCCCTTGCCAGCAGTTCATGGGAATTCCTCTTAGCCCATGCAGTTTGGGCTGCCAGCCCCCACCATTTCCCAGCAGAAAAGCAGCCAGAAAGGGGAGGAAAGCAATATTACCTGAGCACCTACTATGTGACCTACTGGGTGATTCTGTGTTGGATGCTTTATGTACTTGATCCTATGTGCGTGACATCATTGAACCTATTTTAGAGATGGGAGAACTAAAGCTGAGAAGGATTAAGCTCTTTACCCGGGGTCTCATATTTAGTGTTAGATCCAGAATTTGAATCTAAGTCGGCTCAAGTGTTTACTCTCAGTGCTCTGGTCACGCCCTGGGCACGTCTTGCTCTCCATATGCACAATAACTGCAAGTGAGATTCACTGTCTAGGGGAGTAGTTAAGGGCATGGGCTAGACGCTAGACCTCAGTTCAAATGCTGGCTCTATCACTTATTAGCTTCACGCAGTATTATAACTGTGTCTTCCCATCTCCCCCAGACTCTAAGCTCCTTACAGGTAAAGGTTGTGTTTTGTTCATCTCTGTACTTTGTAGCAATTAGCACACTGTCTGGCTCATCAACAGCTGTTCGGTAAACCACTCAGCAACAAAGCTCATTCCAACTAGGGCTGAAGATTTCCAAAGTCCTTGGGGTGAAGGACTTTGGATCTCCAGGATGCTCTAGGGGTAGGAAAGAAGAAGGTCTTCGACCCCAATGCTCTAGAGACCCTCCTGGACCTTGCTCCTATTCTCTTTACAACACCTGGTGACCCCTCTCTCTCCTGTCTGTCCTCTCTCTCAAATCCCCCCACCCCTTGTGCTCCCCCTGGGAGAACCAAGGCACGATTCTCTCTAAGTTGTGGTGGATGGGGCGGGAGTCATGTTGTCTTCAGCCTTGCGTTTCCTCTTCTGGATGAAGGTGGCTCTGCACAGCTCATGGCTTGCCTGTCAGTTAGGCAGTGCTGCACATGTGTGATTTCCTTGAATGTTGAATAAAAATTGGATGATTAGAGAACCTCAGAAGGAGGTTCAAGTCAGAAGGAGTGTGTAATGGAAGCACAAAGGGAACAGTTTCAAAGTTCAGAGCCTTTTTGGGCAAAACTAGAATACATCGCCGAGACCGGTTTGGCTCAGTGGATAGAGCGTCGGCTTGCGGACTGAAAGGTCCCGGTTTCGATTCCGGTTGGGGGCATGTACCTTGCTTGGGGGCACATCTCCACTGTGGGGCATGCAGGAAGCGGCTGATCGATGTCTCTCTCTCTCATCGATGTTTCTGACTTTCTATCTCTCTCCCTTCCTCTCTGTAAAAAAATCAATAAAATATATTTAAAAAAAAAAATATATATATATATTAAAAAAAAACACAAAAAAAAAACTAGAATACATCACCCAGCCTAAACTGATGTCCGTAATGGTCAATGAGCATTGACATGTGGTGTGTTTTAAGTGACTCACCACTTACCAAAGTCCTCTCTCTCACTCTTAAGGGATGTCTCCCCAGCCTTTCAAGTCGGGGTCCCACTGCCTATCTTAACCTGAGTTGGAGAAGCTGTGATTGTTACAGGTCCTAACTTGATGTTTCACCAAAGTCCTCAGGCGGCTTTCTTAAGGCTGCTGGGGATCAAAAGCTAAAGCCAGCATTTAAGAGCTGTACAACCTGGGGGACGTTACCAAATGATCCTGACCTTCGTTTCTCCATGGTTACTAATGAAAGTGCCTGTTGCTGTGGACTAAAGGGTTCCGGGTTCAATTCTGATCAAGGGCATGAACTTGGGTTGCAGGCTCGATCCCCAGCCCTGGTTGGGGCCTGTGGGAAGGCAACTAAATGGTGTGTCTCTCTCACATCCATGTTTCTCTCTGTCTCTCGCCCTCCCTTCCTCTCTCTCTAAAACAAACAGACAAAAAACCAAAAGTGCCTGCTGCATTAAAAGCATTTATTGATTATTAATGGGATAATTTAATGAGATTCTTTTCTTATTTTTTTTTTAATGTGGGTGCTTCCGGAGTGGAAAGTGGGGGATTTGATTGTGAAGGGTCCTCTGCTCAAAGATATCCACGGGGCCCCACCCTCCAGCAGTTGACAAACTTCCGGGGCCTGTGTAACATGCAGCTAGATCTCAGGGGTGATTCTGATCCTGATAGGGCTCGGAAACCCATAATTTTAATAAGCACCCAGGTGCTTCTCATGCAGATGGTTCAAAGGCTACCCTTTAAAAATAAATGAATTCGTTCTAACTTAAAAGATACCCACCGGGAGAGCTGGGCTATAGTCATTTATATCTTAAATGTGAATAATCGAATCTGCTTGCTTTCCCATCAGTGCCGCTAAGCAGCCACTCTGGAGGGAATAGTGTGTCTGAGAGCGCGGGCAGGGAGAGGAGCGGTTTTGGTTATGAGAAGTCCCTGGAGAGAATAATCTCTAGCTGCTTCACCTTGGAAAGCCGGAGGCATGAGCCGGCCAATGGGATGGCACGGTGGAGGTGGAAGTTGTGTGGCAAAGACTATCCTTTATGCCACCAGGTGTCTTTTTTTTTTTTTTTAATTGTTTTGGTTGGCAATTGCTGATTCATGGGGATCAAAAACTAAATCCAGCTTTTAAGAGCTGTACAATCTGGGGGACGTTACCAAATTATCCTGAGCCTTCTCCATGAGAGAAATCTCGAGGTTTGTTTTATGGGTTTTCAGACACATAAGGTGACTTTTTAAGCAAAGGTATCATCCTGGTATCTCTTTGGTGATCTGTCTTCCTTGTAAACATCACTTTCTCGGTCTCCAGGCTGGAATGTCCAGGATCTCTGTGGCTTTGGGTGTTGAGTAAGAAGAAATATAACACGAGGCCATTCATGGCAAAGCTTTGCTTGGTCGATCTTCTGGTGAGACGCTCTACAGTGAGGAGATGAGGGGAACGATGGGGTAGAGAAGGTCTCAGTCCTGTAGGTTTGGCAAGATCTCAGTCCCAAATGCATGTACTATTTTCTCCCAAGTAAAGGATGTGAAAAATATTCGGGTTTGCTTGTAAAATTCCACAGTACAATGTAGCTGCGATAAAACTCAGCTCATGTCTTGGGTCAGTGTAGTTGATTCAGGGTGTTGATTGGACAAGCTCTGAGATTTGAGAAAGATTTTGTTTGAGCTCTAACCCATTTGGCTCAGTGGATAGTGTCGGCCTGCGGACTCAAGGGTTCCAGGTTCGATTCTGGTCAAGGGCATATACTTTGATGGGGAAAGTGCAAGAGGCAGCTGATCGATGTTTCTCTCTCATTGATGTTTCTAACTCTCTATCCCTTTCCCTTCTTCTCTGTAAAAAATCAATAAAATATTTTTTTAAAAAAAGATTTTGTTTGAGAAGTGAGAGTAGGGCTGATATGATTAGATTAGTAATAAGAAAAGGCACTCTTTAGTCCATTGTCCCTCTATTTCAAAGCTGATTTCATTTCTTTAAAATATTCATTCCTGGTAATATAGATAATATATGTTCATTGTGGAAAATTTTGGGTATAGCTTTCAAATAATATGTTCTAATCAATGCACACCCACAAAGATTTACATAAAGTTGAAATAATATTGGACACTTATTTTGTAGCCTGACTTATTTTTTATTTATAACTAAATTGTGAAAATAATTCTCCATTTTCCTATTTTCAGTGGCTCAATTGCAAAGTGTCATTTTTTTAAAAAGTGAGTTTCTATGATGAGGCATTTAAGTTAGTTTTATTTTTTACTTCTATACAGAATTGCTGTGATGAAAATTCATATATGTAGATCTTTGTACACATTTCTGATTATTTCCTTGGGGTAAAATTCTTAGAATCGCTGAGTCAAATGGTATGTATTTTTAAGGCCTTTGGTTTATAATTGTCAAACTGTCATTCAAAAAAGTTGTTTCCATTTTTTTTTCTACCCACACCCAAGGAGAGCACCCATCTCCCAGCCTCCTTGTCACCACTACATATATTGTGATTTCTTTAAAAGTACCTTGAACTTCTTTAGACAATTCGGAGAGCCATCTTAACACTCTTCACTCGCTCTCTCAATGGCTGCCAGCTGTAGTTCGAATGGAATGATGCCTCCTGCCAGTTATCTGAGGTGTGGACATGGCAGCTTCTATGGCAACTGCTAATTTTCTTGCCCTCCAAGAACAAGCTTTTACAGTGAGAATCATCCTCCCCTTCTCAGTGAAGAACTGGAGCAAATCCATCCTTCCCTGGCCCGCTGGCCACTAATCAGATTAAGCCATTTCTAACGGGGGTAGGAGGCCCTTTATCTGCAGAGGGTTGAACATCCATATAGACAGTGCCCAAAACAACAACAAAAACACAAAAACAACCCTCACATCTCTAAACACAGGGACAGATGCTCAAATGGAGTTTCAAGTAGGGTCAACAGGGTCTGACAAAACTTGTATCGTTTGCTCATCTTCATGGAAGTTTCCCGAAGTCCAGGCTCTGGAATTTGCTTGGAAAAGGGATATTTTGTGGCTTCTCATGGTCTTCGGGATGGAGGCCTGCCAACTCTGAATTTGGCTCTTGGGTTCCATGGAGACCCCGGTGCCAGTGGGCCGTGAAAAAGGATTCACTCTTTGGACAAGATGTCCTTGAGTTGCCAGCCGATGGCAGTGCATGCCTGCATCTGCGTGGGGTGCAGGGGGTTATCCCAGAGTGGCCTTCCAGGGGGCACCTTGGTGGACTCCTCTGACCACAGCCGGGAGAGGCAGAGGAAAGCCGAAACGCCCCACCTTCCCCTCTGAGCCAGGAGGCGGGAGAGCTGAAAGTTCTACTTAGGTTCATTCTTGATGCCCTGGTTGTTTAGCAGGTGCTGACTTGAACCTCCAGGCTAACGGTCTAATCAGCAAGGGAGAGAGATGTGAGACCAGGCAGGGCGGGAGAAGGTTCCAGAGTGCAGGGAGCAGGGAAAATATGTTTTAATTCAGAAAGGAGTTAGAGGAGAGGTCGTCCCAGCTCTGGCTCCATGTGCTGTGTGACCTGAGCGAGTCAGGCACCCCTTAGGGCCTCACTGTCCCCACTGCTAGTGGAGGACATTGTTGGCCAATGGAGGGGTCTTTCCGCTTTGGCTTTGTAAGCATGAAAACGGGGGGATGAGGAAGGATGCAGAGTAAGGTCCATGAGACCTATGGAGCAGTGCTTCCACATGGTTTCATGTCCTGATGCTCATGGAAAATCAAGCCAGCTCCACCCCGGGTCAGTGAAGGAGGCTTCTCTGAGTGGGAGGCACCATCTCACTAATTTTTAAAAAAATATATATTTTATTGTTTTTTTACAGAGAGGAAGGGAGAAGGAATAGAGAGCCAGAAACATCAATGAGAGAGACATTGATTGGCTGCCTCCTGCACGCCCCCCAATGGGGATGTGCCTGCAACCAAGATACATGCCCTTGCCTGGAATCGAACCAGGGACCTTTCAGTCTGCAGGCCGATGCTCTATCCACTGAGCCAAACCAGTTTCGGTGACCATCTCACTCATTTAATAAGTGAAAAAGTCTATACAAAATAATGAATATGTCAGTTTAGAAAACACTTTGAAACATTAAGTCACATAGCATCTATAAATACAAAGGAGTCAATATATATACATATTCATATACACACACACACTGACTGGGCAGATTATTATGCATTCAGAGATCATCATAATCTGGCCAGTCAGTGTGTGTATTATTATGCATTCAGAGATCATAATAATCTGGCCATTCAGTGTATATATCCGATCTAACGAAAGAGTAATATGCAAATTGACCATCACTCCAACACACAAGATGGCTGCCCCCATGGGTTTGGTTGCCTCAAAGGCTGAGGACATGGCTAGGGGGATGCTCTGCCACCTGGGACCGAGTCCTGGAAAAACACGGGGCACATCTCCAAACACATCCCAAACAAACAGAAAGGGCACCGAACCATGAAACTAGTGCCAGAGAGCCCAGCGGTGTTCTGGCTTCGCTCCTAGTGCTTCCTCTGGTGACTTTTGGGGAAACAGCAAGTTTTCTCCTCAAATTTTGCTTTCACATCCCTGCTTAGGCTATGGCCTCTTGGTGGGAGTGTGGTGAGGGGTGGCCAGGAAACTAGATTCTTTGGGAAGGGGGAAAACGGGGCACCTAGAGAGCAGGGGAGCCCCAAGTCCATGACTCTTACCAGCTTGATTGGTGTTTTCATCCAGAGGGTACCCCTACGTCACCCCCTTGTCTCCAGACGTGAGGGCAGCTTGAAGCCACGGGCTTGATTGCGAGCATCAAGCATTCCGTTTGGGGTTCTGCCCGTGTCGTAGGCTTTTCTGATTTTGGAAATAACAAGCGTTTGAATGCGCCTTATTTATTTTTTCCATCCGCTCAAAGACAGGATGAGGTAACCGGGCCCAGATAATTGCGGAACACCTGCAAGACGCAGGCCCGGTGCCACAAGCTGGTGGAGCGAGCGCAAGACTCGTGACCACATGGATCAGCTGGCCTCCCCCCACCCCGCCCCGCACCCCCAGCCTCCTAAACACCTGCAGAAACCTGTCACTGGGGACGGGAGGGCCCATGAGGACTCTTGTAATGGAGATGGGCTGAGGGGGTTTCAATGGCTGCGGGGTGGGAGAGAGGGAGACGGCGGGATGACAGGAAACCGTCTTCCCCGCTCCGTGGAGCAGACTGAGAGGGGTGGCCTGCGTAATAACGGGGTTAGCTAATCCTGCTCGTAATAAGGCTGGGGAGTCCGTCATCATAATCACGGCTAATGGGTTCCAGATGGAGAAATATAATTGTTCTCATTAGCATGGCTACACACACACACACACACACAGGCATGCATACACACACACACACACACATGCACGCATACACATGCATACCCACATGCACACACACACAGTCAGAGCCCTATCCTGCCCACATACCTGGCTTTGATAAGTAGTCAGATAAGAATAGCCACACTGCAAAGCTAGAGAAGAGCATTGTCAGTTATTCCTTCCCTGTTGCACGCCCCCCTCACCCCCCCACCCCCGCCCCGCACCCCTCCACATACGTAATGGTTTCATTAACCTTCAGACTTGGGCAGATGAGTTGAAAACCAAGGCTTACACGGCCGATTCATTGGATTCACTGACAGTCCGTTTTTTGCACAGCGCACGCAAGTACCTTTCCCTTCCCCTTAAATACTTCCTGCCTTTTCGGCCGTATTTCATAAGCGTAAATGTGATGTTGCTGAAAGGAAATATGGCCCAAAGCAGGAAGCTGCTCGCCCCCTCTCTGGGATGCAGCTGTTCGCTGGGTTCGGGTTGTTAATTCAAACCACTCCCAGGTGCCTCGTTCATATTATCTCTTGTTTAGAACAAAATAAAGTGAAACTGTCAAA
>PVJN01016041.1:0-43166 GCA_004026805.1 Lasiurus borealis | reverse complement strand
TGTGCAATGTGATTTTAACTAATAGAGTCTCCAAAACATCTGAGCATTGAGGAAGGAAAGAAAACATCTTAATGCTAACAATACTTGTCTTTGTTTGGTTAATAAGGCGAGAGATTATTTTTCCTCCACTTGTCTCTGTTTTCCAAATTTTTTTATGAGTATGTGTTACTTAAAACACACACACACACACACACACACATACACAAAACTTAAAACAGCCCAGCCAGTGTGGCTCAGTTGTTGAGCCTTGAACCAAGAGGTCACTGAACATGCCCTGGTTTGGGGTTCAGTCCTCAGTAAGAGGCATGCTGTTTGATGTTTCTCATCTAGGTTTCTATCACTCTATCCTTCCTTCTTCTCTTTCTCAATTCAATAAAAACAGTTTTTAAACATTTATATCAATTGTCCATTTATAGGGACATGGGTAAACAAATTGTAATAATCCATACAATGGAATGTTATTTAACAATAAAAAAAGAACAAACTGGTATTTGCAACATGATAGAGTAATGTTACATTCTAAGTGAAAGAAGCCAAACACAATATAATATATAGTTTGTGGTTCCATTTATGTGATGTTCTAAAGCAGGTAAAACTAACCTATAGTGAAAGCAATTAGATTTCTGCTTGCCTGGACTGAGGAATGGGAAGGATTGATTGCAAAGGGACACAGGGAACTTTTTGGAAGATGAAAATATTCTATATTTTTATTGGTGATTATTAAGGTATCTATACTTGTCAAAATTCATCAAGCTGTACATTTAAATTGGTATAAATAAAATTGATTGTAATCATGAAAAAATTACAGTTATTTTCTGGTTACAAAAACCTTACATGCTCAGTGTAATAAATAATAACTTATTTTTTACTTTTTCAAAAATGTTTTTATTGATTTCAGAGAGAGGAAGGGAGAGGGAGAGAGGGCTAGGAACATCAATGTTAGAGAATCATTGATCAGTAGCCTCCCACACAGAAACCTGGGCATATGCCCTGACCAGGAATCTAACCATGACCTCCTGGTTCGTAGGGTGATGCTCAACCACTAGGCCACACCAACTGGGTAGAAATTATAATGTTTTAGAAAAAATTCTAATATTTAGAACAAAATTACTTCCTACATTTTGAAAAATTGGAAAGTCACTCTAAGCACAGGGTTGGTACACAAAAGTATTGATAAATAAACAAAACAGAGTAAGAGAGATAATTAACTCCATTAGGAAGCAGAGAATAGAGAATAGAGGGGAGCACTCAGTGAAATATGTAAATCTAAGTGAAACGCTGCTAGAGAATGAGGATGTCAGGGATGATAGGACATATTGACCTCTATAGGACCCTGAAGGTTTGGAAAGAAGGGACCAAATAGGTCAGAACAAGGGAACTGATAAGGAATTGTGTTTGGCTTCTCCATTTGTTCTTAGGGTTTTTTCTTCCCATTTCATTTGGGGAAAGAATGAGAATGTGGCCATGGTAAAAATCATAATGGCAGAGAAATTTTTGAGTATAAGTGAAGGAGAAAATGGGCACAGTTGTATGTTCTGCCATGGACTGCTGGTATTATAGTCACCCCAATTTTATGGATGTGAACATGGGTCAATACAAGTCATGAAAAATTGTAAGCCAAAGCTGAGACTTCCTGGTAAATCTCCAAGTTAGAAGAATTCTTCATCAGTGTTTTCTGCTCTTTGACAAGAAGAAGCAAGAATGGGCTGTGTAGAGAATAGAGACTATGTCTAATGGGTGACTTAGGGAAAGACCTTATAATATGAAATCATAGGATTATAAACTTAAAAATGAGCTTTCAGCCTTAGTCTAGCTCCCTCTTCTCCACCCTAAATAATACAGAAGGAAACCAAGGTCCAAGGAGCAGAAGGGACTTACCTAAATGTTTCAGTATAGAATGGCAAGCCCTGAGCAGAGTTTTTCTTGCTTTTTCTATACCCTAGTTCTTTAGTAATACAGACTTGGGGTTGGTTCTTGACCCTGCACTAACGAGTTATGTGAATATGACACCTCTGATGCTCAGTATGTGCATTTGTAAGAGAAATAATAGCATCCACCTCATTGGTGGTAAAAGCTAAATTATATTAGTTGTACCAGTTAATGTGGATTTTTATCAGTAGATGGAGTTACATATATGTTGATATATATGCAATTTTGTATGTATGCTATTTTGTTGTATTGACAGCAAGCTTCAAAACATCATATGTCAAATTTTCTGAAGATGTTAATATCATAGATATTTTTATGCTTAAAAATGTCAAATTTTGCCGAAACTGGTTAGGCTCAGTGGATAGAGTGTTGGCCTGCGGACTCAAAGGTCCCAGGTTCAATTCCAGTCAAGGGCATGTACCTTAGTTGTGGGCACATCCACAGTGGGGGGTGTGCAGGAGGCAGCTGTTCAATGTTTCTGACTCCCTCTCCCTTTCTCTATGCAAAAAATCAATAAAAAATATATATATATTTTAAAATGTTGAATTTCATGCCCAAAAGCATTTGCAGTAAGTTTTAATTCGTTATTTTGGAGAAAAGTGCTGCTGAAAGTTATTGTATACTTTGGAAAGCTTATGGTGAATATGCTCCATCTCAAGATACTTGTGAATGCTGGTTTAAATGCTTTAAAAGTGATGATTTCAATATGAAAGACAAAGAATACCCAGATCAACCGAAAAGTTTGAAGACCAACAATTACTAGTGAGAAACCAAGATGGTGGCATAAACTGCTGCCTCACACAACAATTTCAAAACTACAACTAAAAGACAGAATGGACATCATCCAGAACCACAGGAAGGTTGTCTGAGTGGAAATTCTACTAGAAGGAGAGAGAGGGCTTCGTGGAGACTCAGAGGAGCTGCAAAAAGCTGAGATACAGAGACACGCACGTGGAGAGAGCGGGCACCGGAGTGCCTGGCTGGCTTCCTTTGGCAGGAGGGAGACGGAGACTCCCAACTGCACTGAACCCCTTATCCTATGGCACTGAACCCCAGGTCTGGGCAAGACTCATAAGGGGGGGGGGAGTTTGGACTGTAAAAAGGGAGAAGTGCATGGAAATTTGGAGGAGCCATGAAAGGACAGAAGTCTGGAAGCGCACACACTGCTGTGAACAGAAGATGGACTGCTGATTGTGCCGATGGCTATTTCTAGTGGGCGAGAGACAGAGCCTACAAACTGCGCCACTTCTAACTCCACTGAACCCCAGTTTCAGGCGAGACCTTGGGGTCTCAGACTCATACGGGTCCCGGAGCACAGGGGAGCCGGAAAGGCAGCGATCTAGAGGTTCCAGTGATTATGGAGAGACAAGTGAGACTGAGGGGCTGCATAGGGTGAGGCTGACTGGAAGGCAAGGCAGTCCGCTAAGCCCTGAGACTCCACCCTCCCAAACTCAAAAGAGAGGTTTTTGCAGTTTTGCAAGTTTTTCATCATAAGGCTGACTCCAACACAGAAGTTCTCCTGGCATAGTGAAAATGTGGAGACAAAGGAACAGATCACAAACAAAAGAAATGGAGGAAAACAAACAAATGGATATAGAGTTCAAAACCACGCTTAAAAGGTTTTTCAAGAATTTCCTAGAAAAGATGGATAAATTTAGCAAGACCCAAGAGGAAATGAAAAGGACCAATTAGAAATTAAACATACACTGACTGAAATAAAAAATATTATACAGAGACCTAACAGCAGATTAGAGGAAGGCAAGAATCAAGTAAAAAATTTGAAATACAAAGAACCAGAAAACAACTGGAAAAGCAAGAAGGAAAAAGAATAAAAAAATGTGAAGATAATGTAAAGAGCCTCTGGGACAACTTCAAGTGTACCAACATCAGAATTATGGGGGTGCCAGAAGAAGAGAGAGAGCAAGATACTGAAAACCTATTAAAAGAAATAACGAAAAAAACTTCCCACATCTGGTGAAAGAAATAGACTTACAAGTTCAGGAAGCACACAGAACCCCAAATAAAAGGAATCCAAAGAGGATCACACCAAGACACATCATAATTAAAATACCAAGAGCAAAAGACAAAGAGAATATTAAAAGCAGCAAGAGAAAAACAGTTCATTACCTACAAGGAAGCACCCATGCGATTGTCAGCTGATTTCTCAACAGAAACTATGCAGGCCAGATGGGAGTGGCAAGAAATACTCAAAGTGATGAATAGCAAGAACCTACAACCAAGAATACTCTATCCAACAAAGCTACCATTCAGAATTGAAGGACAGATAAAGAGCTTCACAGATAAGAAAAAGCTAAAGGAGTTCATCAACACCAAACTAGTATTATATGAAATGCTGAAAGGTACTCTTTAAGAAGAGGAAGAAGAATAGCTTCTCAGCCTTTTGGCTAAGATCAAGTATAGTAAGAAGAGGAAGAAGAAAAAGGCAAAGATAAATATTATGAACAACAAATACATATCAACAAGTGAACTAAAAAGTGAATTAAAATTTGATGAAAAGAATAAACTGGTGAATATAATAGAATCAGGAGCATAGAAAGGGAGTGCACTGATAATTCTCAGGGGGAAAGGGGTGAGGGGGGTGCAGGGAGAGACTGGACAAAAATCATACACCTATGGATGAGGACAATGGTGGGGAGGAAAGGGTACAGGGAGGGATGAGAGCCGGGTGGAGGGGAGCTATGGAGGGAAAAAGAAACAAATGTAATAATCTGAACAATAAAGATTTAAATAAGATAAATTACTAGTATAATGTATGTAGAGTGCACAATAATTTAAATATGTATACATTTCCCACTTTACAGATGTGGAGCTGAGGCTTGTTGAAACTTCCTTTGGTTCAGGATTGTAGCTAAAGTAAAAAAGAGAGCCTTGAGCCCTGGCTGGTATGGCTCAGTTGGTTAAGCATTGTCCTGTAGACCAAATGGTCACCCAGTTCGATTCTGGATCAGGGCATATGGCCTGGTTTGTGGGCTCCATCCCCAGCATACAGGAGGCAACCTGTTGATATTTCTCTCTCACATTGATGTTTCTTTCCCTCTCTAAAACTCACTAAAAAGATATATATGTCTATATCTTTAAAAACATCTTAATTTCAAATTTAAAAAGAGAGAAAGCCTAGAACCGCGGTTGGCAAACTGCGGCTCACGGGCCACATGCGGGAGGCTCTTTGGCCCCTTGAGTGTGGCTCTTCCACAAAATACCACGGCCTGGGCGAGTCTATTTTGAAGAAGTGGCACTAGAAAAAGTTTAAGTTTAAAAAATTTGGCTCTCAAAAGAAATTTCAATAGTTGCACTGTTGATATTTGGCTCTGCTGACTAATGAGTTTGCCACCTCTGGCCTAGAAGAAAGGGAAGAAACTTCTGAGTGAGGATTGGGTGGGCACAGGATGAGCCAAGCTTTCCTAGCACCTGTCTGTCCAGGAGCTCAAGAAGACACTAGCCACAGTGACCTTCCCTGCCTCCGCCAACTCAGTGCACAAACAGGTTGTGAAACGACTGGGCAGTGACTCAGCCCGAGGACCTGTTCTGCTGGTCAGCGCAGGCAGGCTGGGGCTGTTTGGTTGAGTCTTGAAAGGACATGATGTCTAACAAAAACATTGCTTGTCAAATCCCTGACAGGGGTACCCAGCACAAACTGTGAACTCTGGTCCCTAAGGCGTCACAGATGACTGAATTGGGGTGCCTAAGTTGTTTACATCTCTTGGTTGTTATTCTGGTCTAACAACTGTCCAGGACCAACGTCAGGAAGAGGGAAGTGTGTTAGAGGCTGGGAAGCGCCTGTTTCTCAAGAGGCTGCTTGATACGGTGACCAGGGCCTGGACTGTTGGTGTCCACATTATGCACACCTGAGTCCCGATCCTGGCTCTGCTGCTTATTGTATTTGTGGCCTTCGGCAGATGGTTTATCCTTGCTAAGTTTCAATTCCCTTATTCCTCAAAATGCCCATCTTACAAAGTTGTCTTTTAGGGATAAAAGGTGTAAATATCCTGGGACATAGAAAACTCTTCGTAAATTGTTAGTTAGGATCCTGTGCCTCTTTTTCCACTCCAAACCGAAATTGCACCTCCTGAGCTAAGGGTTTATGTTGCAGTGGCACTTTCCCACTTAGCTGGATATGGTGAAAAAGCAACCAGTACCATTATCCTATATATACATGCCCCAGGCTGGTTGTATCATTGCTCTTCTATTGATTCCAACATTTATTTTCTAATATTAAATGAGAAAGACATTTTTATTTTTATTTATTTATTTTTATTTTAATATATTTTATTGATTTTTTTACAGAGAGGAAAGGAGAGGGATAGAGAGCTAGAAACATCGATGAGAGAGAAACATCGATCAGCTGTCTCCTGCACACCCCCTACTGGGGATGTGCCCACAACCAAGGTACATGTCCTTGACTGGAATCGAACCTGGGACTTTTCAGTCCTCAGGCCGAAGCTCTATCCACTGAGCAAACCGGTTTTGGCGAGAAAGACATTTTTAAATTAAGGGGTATGGTAGATGGATAATTGGCCCCCTAATCTCAGGAACCTGTGAATGTTGCCTTACAAGAGACTTTGTAGATTTGATTAAGTTAAGGATATTGAGATGGAGAAGCAAGGCCAGTAAGCCCTCTCCCTCAGTCCCTTGGAACCACCAATCTGTGTCTGTCTCTGTGGACTTATCTATTCTAAGTGTTTTAAGTGAATAGAATCACAAAATATATGGCCATTTGTGTCTGGCTTCTTTCACATAGCATAATGCTTTTTGAGGTTTATCCATGTTGTAGCATACAAATTTCATTCCTTTTAACAGCTGATATTTTTATTATTATATTTTCAAATATATTTTTATTGATTTCAGAGTGGCAGGGAGAGGGGGGAGAGAGATAGAAACATCAATGACGAGGGAGAGAGAGAGAAACATCAGTGATGAAAGAATCATTGATCCACTGTCTCCTGCACACCCCCTACTGGAGGTAAAGCCCAAACTTGAAACCTGGGCATATGCTCTGACCAAGAATCGGACTGTGACCTCCTGGTTCATAGGTCAATGCTCAATCACTAGCCACGACAGCCGGGCAGTAATATTTTATTGTACGTGTATATACAAAATGTGTTTACCCAGTCATCCAATGATGTACACTTAGAACCACACAATATGTCATCTTTTGTGACTGGCTTCTTTCTCTTCGTATATTTTTATTCATCCACCTATAATGTGTCAATACTTTATTCCTTTTTATTGCTGAGTAATATTCCATTATGTGGGTATGTATCACAGCTATTCATTTTTATAATTATTGAAACAACTACAGCCTTGATTAGTTTCCTATTGTTGTTCTAACTACCACAAATTTAGTAGCTTAAATCAACAGAAATGTACAGTTCTGGAGACTAGTGGTCGTAAATGAGGTTTATGGGGCATAAAGAATGAAGACTTCAGGGGAGAATTCATTTCTTGCCCCTTTCCCCTTCTGGTGGCAGCTCAGATTCCTTGGCTTGCAGTCATAAAAAATTAGACAATGTATATGATCAAAATGAAGAAAACACTTTAAACAATTATAATGCTACTACTCTTGGCACTCATATCAATTTCTGTGTTTTTAGCTGCAAGTGAAGTAAAAAGAAAACCAACCACAATGAGATACCACTTCAAATGCACCAAATTGACTTAAATTTGGAAAATGAGAAATAACAAGTGTTGGCAAGGATGTGGAGAAACTTGAAACCCTCATACATTGATGGTGGGATCGCACTGTGGTTCAGCCTCTGTGGAAAGCAGTTTAGCAGTTCCTCTAAGTCAAACATAGAATCACCATATGATCCTGAAATTTCACTCCTATGTACCCAAAATAACTAAAAAAAGGCACTCAAACAAGTACATATACACTTATGTTCATAGCAGCATTATTCACAATAGCCAAAGGTGGAAACAACCCAAATGTCCATCAAAGGTGGATGACTGTATATACACATTCAATAAACTATTACTCAGCTATGGAAAGGAACAAAGTGTTGATGCATGCTACAACGTGGTTAAGCCTCAAAAACAAACAAAAAAAACACACAAAAACATTCAGCTATGTGAAAGAAGCCAGACCTAAATGGCCATATATTTTATGATTCTATTCACTTAAAACACTCAGACTAGATAAATCCACAGACACAGAACACAGATTGGTGGTTCCTAAGGGCTCTAGGAGGAGGGGGTGGGAGAAACTGCTTAATGGGTTATCGGGTTTTACTCTGGAGAGATGGAAATATCTAGAAATTGGAGGTGATAGTTGTACAACATTGTGAATATACTAAATGTCACTATGACATTTAAAGTGGTTAATTTTACATTAGGTGAATTTCATCTCAATAAATTATTTTTTAAAATTACTCTCAGAGCTCTTGCTGGGTAGCTCAGTTGGTTAGAGCACCATCTTGATAACCCCAAAATTGAGGGTTTGATTCTTGATCAGGGCACATGCAAGAACCAACCAATGAATGTACTTCTATCTCCCTACACCTTCCTCTTTCTCTCCCTAAACTCAGTAAGTAAATATTTAAAAAACTGCTCTCAGAATTGTTTAAAAAAAGTTTATTGTCTTTTACATTATGAAGTTCTGAGTTAGAGAAGCTTTAGAATTATTTCAGTAGCTTCAAGATTTTGTCAAGGACCCAAGTTCTTTCTTTCTCTGTTTTTTTCTTTCTCAGCATATTGGCATTCTCCTCTCTTTTTGTGATGGAAAGATGGTTGTCAAGCACTGTTTGCAGATATAACATCTAGGTCCACTAGAAGGATTCTCAGTGGCCTCGCTTGGGTCATGTGACCATCTTTGTATCAGTCACTGTTGTGCTCCACGTGGGCAGACCAGACTCGATGGTGCCCCCACATCTGGAAACATACAGGCCCTGGAGGCCAGCGTCCTGCGTCCAGCCGTGCCTGGTCAGGCCCACCAGAACTATCCAGAATGAGAGCAGGGTGCGTGGATCTCTAAAGCAAACTAGGACTGGCTGTTTGCAAAAGCTGTAAAGTCGTCCGGGTGGGTAGATGATGGCATCCTGTCAAGGACATGTAGCATGGTATTCAGTTCATCCCCACCAGCGTGGTCAGGGGTTGTATACAACTCAGTATCCATTCTGATCAGTTGGTGTCTATGCCTTTCTGGTTTTTAACGGTTTTGAACATCATCCTTTTCCCATTTCCACCAAACAATTAGTTTTTTCCCTGCCCCTGTAGACACACATCCTAAGGCCCGACCCACTGGTCATACTTCTTGGGACATCAGTCCAAAGGAAGAAGCTGGCTACATACAGTGGTACCTGGAGATACGAGTTTAATTCGCTCTGTAATCTTGAGACTTGAGAAACTATGAGACGCTCGAGTTGAGGTAAACTGGTGGGTCGCATGCAGCGGGCTGATCCTCGCAATTACTCCTATCTCAAATGTTGCTCATATTTCAAAGCAAAAATCGCTCGCTCAACGGCTCGTATCTCAAAAATCTCGTATGTTAGGGCACTCGTATCTCGAGGTACCACTGTACTTTCAAGCCTACGCATCTTCAAAGACCACCAGCTGAACGGCCATTTCCTCCATGGAGCTTTCCTGATTGCCCCCACCTGGAGCTGACCTCCAGCCGGCCCTACCCCACCTGAATGCTCCTCGATAGCACCTCTCTCATTGTTCCTTTGCTTGGAATTAGACTTTGACCTGTCTTTACCTCCCCTCCGAGACTCTAAGTTGGTTGAAGACAAGGACTGCATCTTATTCATCTTTCTGTTTTCCAAAAATCTGTCACAGTGCTCTCTCCACTTCATTAATCCTGTGACACTGAGCCAGCCCCTTCACCTGTGTGGCACTTGGTTTATTTTGTTTTGTTTGTGACTATTTTTGTTAATCCTCACCTGAGGAAATTTTTTCCATTGCTTTTTCAGAGAAAGGGGAGGAGGGAGGAAAGGAAGGGAGAGATGGGGAGAGACACAGAGAGGAACATTAATGTGAGAAAGACACATTCATTGGTTGCCTCCTGCATGCATCCACATGGGGCAGGGAGAGAACACGCCATCAATAGGGAATCAAACTTTCGACCCTTTGGTGCATGGGCTGACGCTTTTAACCACTGAGCCACACTATCTTTATTGGCTTTATTCTTTTGTAAAATAAGGGTGATAATATCCCTTACCTCAGATTTTTGTGTGAGGACTGAAACACACATACATGATTTATTGAGCACATATGCACTGATGTGTGTCAGAGACAGGACATGTCTTATAAAGGTCAAATACCTCATGCTGGCAAACCTGGGTCTCAAATGTCCCTTTCTCAATAGACTCTGCTCCTAAACCACTATTCCACAGGGCCTCCCTCAGGGGAGAGGGACAGTGCCTGGCACACACACGGAACGAATGAATGTTGCTAAATACTCAACTCCTTTGAATTGAATCAAATTCCGCTTTGGCTGCACTTTCCCCTGGACTGTGGTTTGTCCCTCTCCAGTTCATCCCGCCTGTGTCGTCAGCCACGTGACACACACACACACCCTGGGGCCCCACTTAATTCCTGCTGACCTAGAATATGTCTTCCAAGCACTCCTGTAAACTGGGACGGACTCATGGGCCATAAATTGTGAATCTGGGACAGCCCAAAGGTCCTTGTTTGCACTAACCCAGACAACAGCTGGAACGCCGGCCAGGGCAGATGCTGCCTGGGTGGGGAGTGGGGGAGGGGGTGTGAGCCTTCCCATCCTCCCTCACACACCAGAGTCCAAGGTCCAAGGCTGTAGGTCTCCTCCGTGAAGGTATTGCTCACCCTCTGCTTTCCCAGGTGTTTGTGGTGATTAAACCACTTCATTGTGAGCCTCCTCACTGCATAGCAGCCTTATGGCTAGATGTTTGGGGAAAGCCCCCTGAGGATCTAGAGCCACCAAACTCATATTCCTGCTTCTGGAAACACCCCCCCCGCCCCCCGCCCCTCCAAGTTACTATTTTTCATTTTACCAAGCAGTTGATACGTGCCAAGTGTTGTATTGAACATGGCATGTACTTTATTTAATTCAGGATCTTCAACCTCAAGACTATTGACTCTTTGGAGTGGATAATTCTTTGTTGTAAGGGACTGTTCTGTGCACTCACTGTAGGATGTTTAGCGGCATCCTACCCACTAGATACTAGTAGCACCCTCCCCATTATACGGACCAAAAAAATGTCTCCACACTTTGCCAAATGCGTGGGGCAAAATTGTAACATGATGAGAACCACTCTTTTAACTGAATATACTCCACAATATATTGTGGTTGGGGAACACAGATGGTAAAACAGACTGTTTAATATGCTGCCACTTTGTTAGCGTATTTAAGCAGAGAAGGAAGATCTAGAGGATAAATTCTACAAAAAATAACAGTAGTACTCTGTAGAGGTGGATTATTAGTAATTTTTGTTTTCTTTTTAAAAAATATATTTTTATTGATTTCAGAGAAGAAGGGAGAGGGAGAAATAGAAACATCAATGATGGGAGAGAATAATTGATCGGCTGTCTCCTGCACATCTCTTATTGAGGATCAAACCTAAAATCCAAGCATGTGTCCTTGACCGGAATCAAACCCAGGACCCTTCAGTCCACAGGCTGACACTCTAGTCACTGAGCCAAGCCAGGTAGGGCATTTTTGTTTTCTTATTTCTGCCTATTTGTATTTTTTTTAATTTATCTTTTTTGTTGAAAGTATTACAGATATTCCCTTTTCCTGCCCCTTGGGTCCCCATTAACTCCCTCCACCCAGCTCCTGTCCCATCCCCAGGCCTTTCCTGCTCTAGTGTCTGTCCATGGGCTATGGAGAGTCCTGCCTTCGTTGTTTTTTCACTTTGTCTCTGAGCTTTATTTCCCCCAAATCTAACCTATCTATCTTTTTTTTAATTTTCATAAATCTTTATTGTTCAGATTATTACAATTGTTCCTCTTTCCCCCCCATAGCTCCCCTTCACCAACTTCCCACTCCACTCTCTGCTCTTACCCCCTCCCACTGTCCTTCATACATAAGTGTATGATTTTTGTCCAGTTTCTTCCTGCACCCCCTCATACTATCCCCCCCAGAATTGTTAGTCCACTCTCTTTCTATGCCCCTGATTCTATTATATTCACCAGTTTATTCTGTTCATCAGATTTTTTATTCACTTGATTTTTACATTCTTAAAGAATACCTTTCAGCATTTCATCTAATACTGGTTTGGTGGTGATAATATCCTTTAGCTTTTTCTTATCTGTGAAGCTCTTTATCTGTTCCTTCAATTCTGAATGATAGCTTTGCTGGGTAGAGTACTCTTGGTTGTAGGTTCTTGCTATTCATCACTTTAAATATTTCTTGCCACTCCCATCTGGCCTGCATAGTTTCTGTTGAGAAATCAGCTGACAGCATTATGGGTGCTCCCTTGTAGGTAATTAACTGTTTTTCTCTTGCTGTTTTTAAGATTCTCTCTTTGTCTTTTGCTCTTGGCATTTTAATTATGATGTGTCTTGGTGTGGTTCTCTTTGGATTCCTTTTGTTTGGGGTTCTGTGTACTTTCTGGACTTGTAAGTAAATCTATTTCTTTCACCAGGTAGGGGAACTTTTCTGTCATTATTTCTTCAAATAGGTTTTCAGTATCTTGCTCTCTCTCTTCTTCTGGCACCCCCATAATTATGATGTTGGTACACTTGAAGTTGTGCCAGAGGCTCCTTACACTATCTTCATATTTTTGGATTCTTTTTTCTTTTTTCTTTTCCGGTTGAGTGGGTTTTTTTTTGCTTTTTTGTATTTCAGATCTTTGACTTGATTCTTGCGATTCTCTAGTCTGCTGTTGGATCTCTATATATTATTCTTTTTTTATTATTCTTTATTTCAGTCAGTACATGCTTAATTTCTAGTTGGTCCTTTTTCTTTTTCTTTTTTTTTTTAAATATATTTTATTGATTTTTTACAAAGAAGAAGGGAGAAGGATAGAGAGTTAGAAACATTGATGAGAGAGAAACATCGATCAGCTGCCTCCTACACACTTCCTACCAGTATGTGCTCTTGACCAGAATCAAACCTGGACCTTTCAGTCCGCAGGCTGATGCTCTATCCACTGAGCTAAACCGGTTTTGGCTAGTTGATCCTTTTTCATATCCTCGAGGGTCTCACTAAAATGTATCAGCCTTTTCTAGAAAATTCTTGAAAAACTTTATAACTGTGTTTTTGAACTCTATATCCAGTCATTTGCTTCCCTCCATTTCTTTCATTTGTGTTCTGTTTCTTGGTCTCCACATTTTGGCTGCTTCCCTGAGTTGATAGAGTGGCTTTGTGTGCTAGGTGTCCTATAGGGCCCAGTGGCTCAGCCTCCCCAGTTACCTGAAGTGGACACTCTTGGTGCACCCCTTTGTGGGCTGTGTGCACAGTCTTGTTGTAGTTAAGTCTTGATTGTTGTTGGTATCACTGGGAAGAATTGACATCTAGGCCAATTGGCTGTGAAGATCAGCTGTGTCTACAATGGGAGAACTTCTGTGCTGGAGACACCTTATGAGGCAAGACTTGCTTCAGTGGGGCTTTGGTGCTCACTGAGTCTGCCCCCTGAGTGTGTCCCTTATGGATCTGAGGAGTTGTAATCTGTATGGTCCCACTCTGAGCACTGGGTACACCGGCTTCTGGATGCAAGGAGGTGCTAATTTAGCCTCTGCCTGAGGCCACCCAGCAGGAGCTATGGAGAGATCTGCAGATTCTTTTTCTTTGTTTGGGTTTTGGAGGTGCCCAGATGAGGCCCAGCTGTGAAGCAATGCAAGCTGCTGCAGGACCTTGGGCCTTCTTTTGGATGTTCTGGGTCTGGCTGACTCAGCTGCTGTTTGTTAGGTAAGTTTAGTTTTCAAAGGACCGGGCCATTCTTATGCAAAAGCCTCTGCACACAACTAGGGTGGGGTGAAGTCTCAGGGCAGAGCAAACAGTGATGGGATGGCTTTCTGTCAGCTCTGCCCTAATCGGCCCCTGGGTCTCAGTGTCCCATAGTAATTGCTACAAGCACCTTTGAGAGAAAGCCGCCCTTGAGTTCCTCCTCATGCCAGACAGTCCAGTTTCTCCCCGTATGAGTCTGGGTCCCCAGAGTCTCGTCAGGAACTGGAATTCAGAGCTGTCGGGAGCTTTTGTCCCCCTCCCAATTGAGAAAGCCAGCTGCGCACTTAGTTGCCAGCCCTCTCTGTGCACTTCAGTACCTCTGCCTTTACTTCCACAGCTCCTCTGAGTCTCAGTGTGCTTTTCTCTTTCCTTCTAGTTGTAGAATTTCCACTCAGCCAGCCTTCCTGTGGTCCTGGATGATGTCCATTTTGTCTTTTAGTTGTAGTTTTGAAGTTGTGCGTGGCAGAAGTTCAGGTGTTTACCTATGCTGCCATCTTGGTTTCTCCAAATCTAACCTATCTTTAACTCCTATCTGAAATGCCATGGCTTCTAGGAAACTTCCCTGGCTTCTCTTGTTCAGAGATTTATCTTTGAAGTCATTGTTAATTCTGCATATTAATATTTTAAAATATATTTTTATTGATTTCAGAGAGGAAGGGAGAGAGAGATAGAAACATTGATAATGAGCCAGAATTACTGATTGGCTGCCTCCTGCCTTACTGGGGATTGAGCCTGCAACCCAAGCATGTGCCCTGGACTGGAATTGAACCTGGGACCCTTCAGTTTGTAGGCTGATGCTCTATCCACAAACTATCTAGGGCTGCATATTAATATTTAAAAACCTCCATAAACAAGTATAGTGTTTTCAATGTATAAAATGCTTTCAACCCATTATCTCATCTGATTCTCATCTTAACCGTCAACCAGTAAGGGCAAGGATTATTTTTCCCATTAAAAACTGTTTTTATTAATTTATTCTTCCCATTTTAAAGTTGGGGAAAATAAGGCTCAGGAAGGAAAGAAACTTACCTAAATCCTATAGCCACAGATTGGAACAGAGCCCCAGTTAGTACCTGGGCCTCCAATGCTCCTTCCCATATACTGCAGTAGAGGGGTGGGTAGAAATAGCACTAGCCAGAAATGTCTAGAACCCCTGCTGCTTTACTTGGGTAATTCCTGGGAAAGTATTAATATTGCTAGACTTCATCAGCCACAGCTAACAAATGGGTAAATCACTGCCTGCCTATGTCCCAGGGTTTTGGACAGGATTACCTAGAATAGTCCCTGGATAATAAACAAGCGATCAATTAATATTTATTGCAATTAAAAAGCATTTATTGCCGAGATTGGTTTGGTTCAGTGGATAGAGCATCGGCCTGCGGACTGAAAGGTCCCGGGTTCAATTCTGGTCAGGGGCATGTACCTTGCTTGCGGGCACATCTCCAGTGTGGGGTGTGCAGGAGGCGACTGATTGATGTCTCTCTCTCATCGATGTTTCTGACTTTCTATCCCTTTCCCTTCCTCTCTGTGAAAAATCAATAAAATATATTTTTTAAATTAAAAAAAATAGCATTTATTGAACACATACTCTTGGACTATGGTAGACACTGGGGATACAACAGTGAACAAAGAATCTGGTAAGAAAGAATGAAGATAATGACAGGTGCTAAAGAGAAAAGAAATGGGAGGGAGTGGAGCTAGATGGAGAAACAAGGATCTGATTAGATTATATTAAAACGAGAATTTAAGATTTAGACAGAGCTAGCCCCACACACGTCTGGAGAATAACATTCCAGGTTGTGGGAATGCCATGTTATCTTGCATTTCACAGATGTGGAAACTGAGGTTTTTAGTCTAAGAAGACAACGTTGACCCAATCCCTATCTTCCACCAAAGGAGGAAGTAAATTAAACAGGCTCTCTGTAAGCATTTTCTCATTTGATTATGACAACAATAATTTTGTATGATAATGTTCTCATTTTGTAGATGAGGAAATTAGAGAAAAATATCAAAGTTCATATACTTGGTTCTGTTTACTTACACTCTGCCTCATTCCAGATGGACTTGCATTCAGATTTGAGACTCATCTGTCTGGTTCCAAAGTCCAAGCTTTTTCCCGAGACCAACACTAGACGGACACAGTGTCTGAGAGCTGGCGACACAACAGACAAGCAGCCAGGGAAAGGCAGCCAGAACAGAGGCCGAGTCCAAACATGCAGAGGCTGTTGTTTCTGGAACACTGCTGCCAGAACCCAGCACTGGACCTGGTGGATGCAAACATACATTCCACACTGTGTTTTTTTTAATCCTCACCTGAGAATATTTCTCCATTGATTTTTTAGAAAGAGTGGAAGAGAGGGAAAGACAGAGAAACACTGATGTGAGAGAAACACCTCCATTGGTTGCCTACTGAACGTACCCTGACCGGAGCCTGGGCCAGTGAGGAGCCTGCAATGAGGTACATGTCCTTGACCAGAATTGAACCCAGGACCTTTCAGTCCGCAGTTGATGCTCTATCCACTGAGCTAAACTGGCTAGGGCTCCCCAACTAATTTCTTTGTTCAGCCCTTCCTACATACCAGTCATGCTTTCCATGGGCTTGCAATTGAATGGGGAGAGAAGTGAGCCACACAAATAATTACAATATTAGACAGAAAGAAATGTCTTGGAAACACAGATGCAATTGGTAAGCTTAGGTCAAAGGAGGTAGATGTATGCTCTGAGTCGGGGTGGGAGAACCCTCTTTGGATGAGAGGACTTTTGAAACCAGATTCTATTATGCCCACTTAAAAAATAGAGATAATAGATCATAATAGGCTCTCCTGTATAGGGCTGTTGTGAGGATTAAATGAGGTCATGAGGTCATGGCTGAGAAGTACCTAGTGGAGTACTTGGCACATAATAAGTCCTAAATAAGCCCTATTACTTTGTCTACTTCTTCGAATAAATATTATCTATTGTCTTCGTCAGTTTGGGCTGCTATAACAAAAATACCTTGGAGTGAGTGGCTTAAACAACAGAAATTTATTTCTCAGTTCTGGAGACTGAAAAGTCCAAGGTCAAGGTATCAGCCAAATTGGTTCCTGATAAGAGCCCTTGTCTTGGTTTTGTCCTCACCCGGCAGGGAGTCAGAGGGAGAGAGAAAGAAGGGGAGGGGGGAGATCTCTTCCCTCGCTTCTTGTAAGGCCCTTAATCCCAATATGAGGGTTTCATGATCATGCCCTCGTCACCTCCCAAAGGCCCCATCTCCAAACACCAGCACACAGGGATTTGGAGTTACATCATATGAATTGGAGGGGGACATGAACTTACATCATATGAATTGGAGGGGGACATGAACATTCAGTTCATAACATCTGTTTTGTAATAAACAACAAAGTTTCCTTTGAAGACTTTTCACTGCCCATAGGATAAAGTCCAAAATTTTTAACATGCCCCGCAAGGCCATGCCGGATCTGCCTTGGGCTTCCTCCTTAGCCTCGCCCTTTCTCACATTCTCTCTGCTCCCTCTGTCCCTGTCAGGCTGCCTTCTCCTCCCGCCTCACATCTCCCCCCATGCTGTTTCCTCGGCTTGGCTTGGCTCCACACTTCTCTCTTCCCTCCCATCCTTTCTTACTTTTTAGGTCCAGGGTATTTTCTCTGGGAACTCTCACCCTGAATGTGGGGTGAGACAATGTTGACATGAACAAAAAAAAGGGGTTCATTTTTTTTTTTTAATATATATATATTGTTGAATTTTTACAGAGAGGAAGGGGAGAGGGATAGAGTTAGAAACATCAGTGAAAGAGAAACATTGATCAGCTGTCTTCTACACACCCCTTACTGGGGATGTGCCTGCAACCAAGGTACAAGCCCTTGACCGGAATCAAACCTGGGACCCTTTAGTCCACAGGCTGACACTATCCACTGAGCCAAACCAGTCAGGGCAGGGGTTCCTTCTTGACATGTGAGTTTAGCTATTCATAATTGGGACTTAAACTCATGGCTCCCTCCATCTGGAGCCAACAGTGAAGCCAGAGGTGACTCAGACACAAAGGGGAGAATTTCTGCCGCTGTAACCAGCTGAGCCACGGTTTTTCTCGGGACCAGGGACATCACACACAGGCTGACTTGACAGAACAGGAGCATCCGGGCAGTACATTTAACCTCCCCCGGTGAGGGGAAGTGATTTGCCCAAGGTCTCCAGTCATGAACGTGCGGATGGCCTTTCCAGCATTGCAGCTGTTGCCTCCAACCTCAGGAAGAGAAGTAAAGACAGGAAGTTGTAGGACTGACGCAGAGTGGTGACAGACTATGAAGAGGATCTGAAGGTCCAGGTGTGGCCTCAAGCAAGTCATTTCCCCTCTCTGGTCTTTATTGTCACAATCTGTAATAAGGGAGTATCTTAGGTCAAGTACCTTGGTAAGCAGACTCTGAGAGGGGAATTTGCATACAGGGGGTATTAGGGGTCAATGTCATAGGCCAGTGGTAAACTAGCCTGGACAGAAGAAATGGGGCTGCAGTGGTGGTCTCGGCTGATCCTGAAGGGAACACTAGAGCTGGGAAACCTTCAGAGTTGTCCCAATGGAGGTAAAGGCTTTGTATACTCCTGTCCCTCCAGTCAGTCACTGGAGGCAGACTTCCTGAAGGAGCATAACCATGAGCTAGACAGCCAGAGAGGGCCTCCCCTGAGGCTCTTCCTGGCTGAGTGGGGGAGGGGAAGGAAGGAGAGGCAGTCTGGGATGCTCCCCACAGCATCCATTAGAGAAACGTAGTTTTCCAGCTGTCCCATGGAGCCCTTGGGTTCCAAGGTGCTTCATTGGGTGGGAAACTGCTCTTTGGGGTGTGTCTTAGTTTCTGCAAAAGTCCAACGCATTTCATTGGGAGAAAAAGCTCTGCCGTTTAGATTGTAAATGCTCTGAAAGCACCTTGTATTTCTCCCGGGAGGTGCCGATCACCATTACAGAATTAGTTGTGTAATGATCTAATGTCTGTCTCCTGCACTGGACAGTGTATGCCAAGGGGGCAGGAACCGTGCCTGTTTTGTCCACTGTGCAGTCCAGGACATTTACATATTGTGCGCACATCTACTGAATGAAAGCACGGACTGGGCACCAGCACACCAGGGAAGCCGTTAAAGACGCCAGTTTCTGAGCTCTCCCTCCAACCTCTGGTCTTTTAAGAGATTCTGAAGCGCGAAGTCTGTGAATCCCAGGTCTTCGTTCCACTTTTCCTCGGGCTCTGACAAATGTGTGAAACCTGCTGGAGGGGACTTACTCTCAGCAGGCCTCAACCCCAGCCTGACTTCAAAGGCCACACAAACCATCAAGCCACTAGCAGGCTCCAGCCTGGGCAGAGGTGCCCAGGTCTTGGATTTCAGGCTGCAGAAGACTGAAATCAATTCACTAGATCCAATCTTGGGCCAAGAGTTTTCAATCCCACATGCAAATGGACTTGAACATGAATTTAAAAAATGCAGATTCAGGGCATAGGGAGTTTGGGGACAGAAGTGAAGCTCTGGAATGAGATGGACAAGGGTTCAAATCCTACTTCCATTGTGTGACGTTGGGCAGACACCTGAATACTATATGGCTCACCGGTGCTGGGTGCTAGGTACCTGACCTGTGTTAGGTTTTTCATGCATGCATTATTTAGTTCACATAACCCTCCTCTGGCTCTAGGTATTAATTCCATTGCATAGATAAGGAAATTGAGGCGGAAGAATGGAAGTAACCTGCTTATGATCAGACATTACATGTCAAAACCGGAACTAATCCCAGGTCAGTCTGTTAAGTTGATATTCCCTAGACTCTCCCTTGAAATTCCTTTTCTATAAAATGGGAACACCACTCCTTTCTTCCAGGGTTGTTGTGAAAAAGAGATTAAATTTGAATACATCTGACAACAGTCACTCAATAGTGCTGCCTGGAAGTGAAAATGCTGTTTTCCTGGGAGAGGAAACTTGAGGCAGTTGATTGACATTCTCCCTGCAACCCCTTGCCCCAGGATAAGTGACTGAATCAGGACCAGATCCAAGTTTTGTACTCCAGATCTGATTTACCCTTTCACGTTCCCTTAAATGACTGTAGAAGGAAGAACAAATGTGAGAGCACTGCAAAAATGAAAAGGGTGGAAGGAAAAGGGAACATGAAGTCAATCAGGGAAGGCCATTTTCCTTTTTGAAGGCAAGTGGGGAAGACCGCAGGAGAGGGTTTAACTCTTGGTCATGATTCGATTATCCTAAGCTTCCTTCAGTTCCTGTGTCCAGTGCTACTAAATGGCACTGGCACAGCCTAGGGTTAGGGAGAATCACTTCTAACTTCTTATGCCCAGTTGTCTCCTTGGTGCTAGAGAGGGAAGGATGAGAAGCAGATAAGCATGATGTGGTGGGGCAAGGGGACAGACGAAGAGTCCCCAGAGATTCTCAGACAGCCTGCCTCTGCCACAGCGGGAGCCTAATAGTGGAAAAAGTAGGAAGGTTAAACGCCCAGGGTCAAGCAGACCCCAGTTAGAATCCGGCTTCACCACTTACTAGCTACGTAGTCTCAGCAATGTCACTTTACCTCTGTCCCAATTCCCTTGCACATTCAGAGAAATGGCCTCCAAGTACCCAGTCAAGGGCCAGGCTTAATGAAAAAAACAAAAACAAAAACAAAAAAAAACCACCCATGCCCATTGTATTTCCATAGTGCCTGGCCCGCTACAAATGGGTGAAAGGACTAGACACCGAAGGTACAGTATTCTCAATGCCAACCACTCCCAATCCTGCAGCCATTGGGCACAAGTGCCCAAGCAGGGTTGGGGCTAGCAGGTCAAGTCCATGATGCAATCACAGCTTCCTGCAAAGAGGTGAACCATGACCCTTAGGAAAAAGAAAAATAGCCCATTAACAAGCAGTACAAAACAAAACCTCAGTGAACTTTTATTTCTCATTATACAGAACTGGTAGCAAAGCCAAAGACTTCTGCACTTGAACACTGAATACCCCTCCCTGTCCACCCACAGAGCATTTACAGAGTCATCATGTCCTCTCTAGACTCCAAACCCAGGCTGGGGCCTCTTCCCTCCTGCCCAGCTTCACTGCAGGGAGGGCTTCGAGGCCTAAGGGTGCCAGTCGCTTCCCCATGCCTGCACGGGTATGAAATGTGGCACGCTGACCAGGCTCCTTTCCTGCCCCACCCCCCAGAGGAGGGCCAGAAGCAAGCAGCATCTTGGCCCTTGCCTTTCTTCAGTCACCTCCTAACCGGTCAGAGGAGGTGCCTACTGCCGGAAGAAGGGCAAGGGAAGTCATAATTCACAGCTTGTTTGCTAGAGAAAGTGCCTGGGGTCAGTCCTTGGCTGCTTCTGTTCCAAGCGATCCACCGAAAACTGAGAGGGGACAGAATCTGGGTGGTCCTCGGAAGGCAACCAGGAGACTGACTGCAAGACCGGGAGTCCTCGGAGGACCTTCAGAATCCTGCACGACTTGCAGTTCACTGCTGGCAGGCGGGCCTGAGAAACCCAGAGTGAAGACTCAGGCACGAAAAGCATCCCCTCCCCTTAGTCTGAAAGGGAGGAAATCGGGGTCAAGGAGGTTTGGCAACACAGCCACGGTCACCTGGCCAGTGGCAGGGACCGAACGACCCTGGGGTCTCCGAGCTCTCCCACTGCGCCTTGTGCCACCTAGAAAGGATCAAGTTTTTGGCAAATATCTGCAGCAGAGCTCAGGAGACGGGAGAGGTGCAGGCTCCGGGGAAGACAGATTGCCCCCGTCCTCCTCCTCACACCTTTAGAGGTGAGGCCCTGGAAAGGTCTGGACTTCATCCATAAAGGACCAAAATACAGAGAATCTATAACCTAATACTCCCTACACTTCAAAAAGCAAAGTGACCCACAAAGCTGCTCAAATTCTCTAGAGATAATCTACTTTTTTGATGTGCTTGGTCTCTCTCTCCTGGGGCCTCACACCACCAGGTGTGGGAGAAAGGGCGGGAGGTCAGAGGAGATCAAAGGAAATGAAATAGGATTGGGGCCCTCAGGAAACAAGGAGCCTTCAGGCTGCCCAACTGAACAGGTTTTTGGGGGAGCCGGATGCACAGACCCGCTGTGACCCTGACTTTCACATTGATGGGTTAATGGCAGGTGAGAGGTAATGGAATTGGAATGATGGAGGAAAGGAAAACTGCTTGGAGTGTCAGTCCCTGGAGGTGTCTGCCCCTCTCCCTCAGGGGATGGCGTGGACCTTTCCAGGCCAGGAAGGCCGCAGTACTCGTGGTGGGCCCAACCTGTAGGTACATACATCCGAACTCAGCCCATTTTACTTCCTGTGCCTCTGCCTCTGGGTTCAGGGGTAGGAAGAGGGCACGGCCCCTGGGGATCCGCTAGTCCTCTTCCAGCTCCCAGAGCCAAAGCTGAGATCCCAGAGATCCCGTCCGTTCCAGTGAGAAAATGTAGGGTGTGGCTTGGGGGCTGCACCTCACACAAAAGCCCACCCCCAGAGTGTGGTGGGCGGGCGTGGGACAGAAAGGGATCGCGTCCGTCTCCAGACAGAAAAGTTCTTGCAGAGAGGAGGATGCCTCGAGAGTTAGCAGCTCGCGGCCCAGGTCCTGTGTGCGAGTCAGGTCATGTAGCGGGTGATGGCGCGGAGGGCATAGAGCAGGGCGGCTTGCATGCGGGCCTCCAGGAGCAGCAGGTTCACGTGGACCTGGGGCACAGAGGGGGGGCTTGTCAGCAAATAATGTCAGTCCTTGCCATCCCCATCCCCCCACACTGCCGCATCCCTGACCACCCATCTCATCCTTCTGTTTCCGAAGGCTCTGAGCGATCTGGGGCAAGGACTATTCAGGAAATTCAAGCATATTCACCTTTGTTGTGACTTATCTCTTTACCCCCCCAAGCTAAAATAAGAGCTTCCACTGAGCACCTGTTTGGGAGTGGAGATTTACCTTCATTTTCCCATCTCATCCTCCCAGCAATCAAAATGCAGGGAGTGTTTTTTCCCTTTTTCAAAATGAAAAAGCTTGAGAAGGCAGAGTGACTTGCCCAAGGTTATACCTCTACTGAGTGATAGTGTTATGATTTCAACCCAGATCCTGCTGGCTGCCATGGAGGACCCTGCAAAGCACATTCCCATCTTACGAGTGAATCAGTGGAGTCTGAAGTCACCTCTCGGAGTAGTACTTAAACCCACTACAATACACCCAGGTATCCTACTTGGCAGTACAGACTCGGTCTGGGGGACCTCATGGGGCCGACCCCTTGCCCTCTCCACTGGCCAGGCTTATCCAGTCCCACCCTGCCCCTGTACCTTCTCTGAGTGGCGGAAGTGCCTCCAGAAGAGTCTGTACATTCTCCGGGTGGTCTTCTCTGGGTAGCAGGCCACTGTCTTGATATAGACTTTGAGGTTCCGCTCCAGGAGCTGGTTCACCTCCCCGTAGTCATAGTCGTCATACCTAGAGGAAAAGGCCCAACAGCATCACTCACCCTCAGCTTCCAGAACTAGCTCCTCTCTTCCAGCCCCGCCCTATAAAAGCAGGAACAGAGAGTAGCAAGAAAAGGCAGAAGGGAGGAAGCAACTAGAAGCTTGGTTCCTCTTAGAAAAAATAGCCGATGTCATATATCACAGACCAAGGAATGAATAGAGAATCAGCATGCTTTATTTGGGATCAACTATGTACCATGTGAACATATACTCAAGGAATCCTCCTCTGCAGGCCTGGTCACCCCTACCTGCCCTCCCCTGCAGGCTTGATCACCTCCAACTGCCCTCCCTTGCAGGCCTGGTCCCTCCCAACTTCCCTTCCCTGATAGCCATCTTGTGGCAGCCATCTTTGTGTTGGAGTGATAGTCCACTTGCATTTTACTCTTTTATTATATAGGAAGAGAGAGGCCTGGTGCATGGGTGGGGGCCAGCTGGTTTGCCCTGAATGGTGTCCCAGATCAGGATGGGGGTTCCCTTGAGGCATGAGGCAGCCTGGACAAGGGGCCTGTAGTGGTTTGCAGGCTGGCCACACCCCCCAGTGACCCAAGCGGAGGCTCTGGGATTTATTTATCTTCTATAATTGAAACTTTGTAGTCTTGAGTAGTTGTCTAGGCCAGCCAGAGTGTGTGAAAACCTTGACTTCCCTTCATTGCCAGGGAAACCCAAGCCTCTTGTTCATTCTGGGGCTGCAGCCATCTTGGTTGAGTTAATTTGCACACTCCTGATTGGCTGGTGGGTGTGGTGGAGTGATGGTTAATTTGCATATCACTCTTTTATTAGCTAGGATATAGTTATCTCTATGGAGTGGGATTAAAGTGTTTCATTTATAAGGTTCAAACAGTAAGGACATTATCTTCTGTAATCAGCAAAGAAAAAAACTTGTTTTGAAAAATAGCATAGGCAAGAAGAAAGGAAAAAAACACAAAAAGGAAGCCACTGTGAGTGCAGACTGAGGACTTGCAGTGCACACATATCCTGGATAAGGAGACAGGTGCTCACCTGATGCCGAAGACGCAGTGGATGTAGTTCCAGATGGCCCTGCGTAGCATGGAGGTGTCCACTCCGCTGTGCATGGCCATGGTGTTGTAGGTGAGGCTATAGGCTGCCTGGAACTTCTCATCCAGCAGCTGCCCACCCTCCGGGTAAAGCCTCTGGATCAAGGAGTAGCCATGGTCTTCCCAGGTATAATCCTGAGAAACGTGGGAAGGGTCAGTAACTGGCCCAAGGCTGGCCAGAAAGACCCCATAGCCTCTGGAGCACACCTCCCCACACCACGAATCTAAGCTACTGCTTAGTCTGGGCTGGAGAGACCATGAGGGATGCCCTTAGGGCACAGAGGGGTCCCTTCATGATCCAGGGTCTCGACTTCCCTCAAGGAATCTTGAGGGAGAGAAGGTCCCTCACTCAAATCATCCACCCCTTGATTTTAAATCAGGAGCAATGCCAAGATCAGAGGGGAGAGCCCACCTGGGCACGGAAGGTAGGGGGTGCCTGAGTCCCTCGCCGGGTGAAGTCCTCATATCCGAAAGTGGGGTCTTCTACGAAGCACAGCATGTCTGGGTGTGGGGAGGACTCCAGAATGTCAGCTGAGAACATCAGAAAGATCACAGTGAGGCCAAGGCATGGAGCACAGAGATCTTCACTCCTGAGTGATCATCAATGTGGGGCCAGGCAGAGTCTAAGGCCAGAGAAAGCCCCTCCCTACAGTGAGTGGAACCAGGATTCCACCGGGAGGAGGCGAATCAGGCCCAGGGTTGAGGCCTCAGTATAACAACAGTCATGGCAGCGGTAGTTATTTATGGAGCCACGCATCCTGGCCTGGGCTCTGTGTGGAGAGCTTTTCGTTTTTTAATATTATCTCCTTTTCCAGGAAGATCACTGCTTATTGAGGCCTTTTTTAAAATATATATATTTTATTGATTTTTTACAGAGAGGAAGGGAGAGAGATAGACAGTCAGAAACATCGATGAGAGAGAGACATCGATCAGCCCCCTCCTGCACACCCCACAGTGGAGATGTGCCCCCAAGCAAGGTATATGCCCCCAAACCGGAATCGAACCTGGGACCTTTCAGTCCGCAAGCCGACGCTCTGTCCACTGAGCCAAACCGGTCTCGGCAAGAGCTTTTCTTTTCTTATTCCATTTATCCTACACATCAATCTTTATGTGTGAGGAGACAGGCCCTGAGGCAGGAAGTGACTTATTAGTGGTCACTCCGACAGGAAGCCTACCACAGGCCAGATTCAAACTCAGGTATGACCCCCCAAAGTAAGAGATGCAGTACACAGAGGTGCCTACATCTCAACAGAGATGGCAGAAGAAGGGGGCAGGCCTGGAACCTGGACACCTATGATCCCATACCTGAGGGGGTCACCAACAGGCTCTCCGACTTCTCCAGCTCGAAGCGGCTCTCCATCTCTTCCTGAGATGCTCCCTCATCCCGCAACAGGCTCTCCTGCAGCTGTCTCATACGTTCCATCAAAGCCTCCACGTCCCGGGCAGCCTCGAAGCCCTGCGAGGGGACCCGAAGATGACCATCTACTCCTCTCTCGGCCACACCAAGGAATTCCACACATCCTTCCCACATGCCAGGCCTTTTTGAGCAGGCAGCTCAGGGTCTATGCCTCCCCAAGTGGAGTTTAAGAAGCTACAGAGTCAGCCCTGGCCCAGGTAGCTCATTTGGTTAGACATCATCCCTATACACCAAGGTTGTGGGTCTGGCCCCTGGTCAGGGTACCTACAAGAATCAACCAATGGCCCTAACCAGTTTGGCTCAGTGGATAGAGCATCGGCCTGTGGACTCAAGGGTCCCAGATTCGATTCCGGTCAAGGGCATGTACCTTGGTTGCTGGCACATACCCAGTAGGGGGTGTGCAGGAGGCAGCTGATCGATGTTTCTCTCTCATTAATGTTTCTAACTCTCTATCCTTCTCCCTTCCTCTCTGTAAAAAAAAAAAAATCAATAAAATATATATTTTTTAAAAAAAGAATCAACCAACGAATGCATAAATAAGTGAAAAAAAACACATGTTCCTCTCTCTGTCTCAAATCAAGGAAGAATTTAAAAAACACAAACTACAGAACAGACATGTCTTCTCTAAGCATCAAATACCCTCACAGGTAAGGGACTTTTAAAATACCTGTATTTTCATATTAAAACAAACAAGGCCACCTTACAGAATTAGAAACAAACTTCGTATTTTAAAAGTGGTAAAACCCGGGAGACTTTCAGTCTTGGAGCCACATGGTGAGGGGCCAGTGACATGGTCATTTCATCTATTCCTCACAACTCATTATGGTCTTCATCCTCACTGTATAGATGAGGACATGGAACTTCCAAGTCGAATAACTTCTCTAAGGCTTATCACTTTGAGGCAGCGAAGCAGTGGCTTCTGTCCAGGGATGACAGGACACGCCAGCTTCCTCTCCCACCCAAACCCGGGCCAGTGACTTACCCCAGAATTGTTCAGTGAGTCTCTGCTGGGGGGGCTGCTTTGCTCGCTGGGGGGCGAAGGTGCCTGGGGTACCGGGCTGCCCTCTGGGTCCCCCTCAGGGAGGATGCCACAGCCAAACACGAAGGAGGCCAGAGAGTGGCAGTGGGTGAGCAGGACCAGGGCCTGGATGAGCTCAGCCAGCGACCAGCTATGCTCCCCCGTCTTCAGCAAGGCCTGGAGAGGAAAGAAGGCCAAACTTGCTCCGCGCCTGCCCTCGGGCTAGCTGCCCTACCTCAGCCCGGCCCCTGGACCTGCCTCTCTACCCACTGTACCTGGATATGCTCCTTGGTGATGAGCCATGGGCGATGTGCCAGCAACTTGTTGATCTCGTTAAGCTTGCGCAATTTCTTCGGGACCCGGTGGAGGCCGAGCAGCCACTCGGGGTCACCGCCCGTCTGCAGAAACTCGGCCATGTGGGAGCCCACCAGGTAGGAGCACTGGTGGCGGGCAGCAGCCTGTGGAGGGGAGGGCACACGCAGTAGCGTGAGCTTAGGTCATGCTCTTCTTTCTGTGCCCTATTCAAGGTGAGTGCCCCATGGAAGGTGACATCACAGACCTCATAGTTGCCTGAGAGGCAAGACATTTAGGTCCTAACCCCAGCTCTTTATCCTCATTTTATAGGTGAGGAAATGCAACTTCCAAGTCAAACAACTTTTCTAGGGCTTATCTAAGCCGCTGGCTGGTTGTGACCGTGGGCAGGTCGCTTACTCCTTTATGGCTCAGTTTCCCAAGCTGAGAAGCAGGCACTAAAAACGCCCCTTTCCTAAAATTCTAGTCAAATAAAACCAGGGCTTTCCTCTCCTCCTCATCTATGGAATCACTTCAGAAAGTCCCCGGCAAAGAGATTTGTGGGCTGAACCCCCCGCCATGTGGCACCCCCTAGGAGAATCACGGTCAGGCAGGCTCACCATGATGGCAATGTAGTGGCGCCAGGAGCTGGCCAGGGGCCCGTCTGTGTGCAGCAGGAGGTAGTGCAGGCGCCAGAACCTGCTCAGGTAGTCGGGGTGCAGGCCCATCACCACCGCCAGGTTGTCCACGCGCCCACAGGACATCAGCGCCTCCAGCCCCAGGTTCTGCTCGAGGCTCTCCGCTCCCTCCTGTAGGATCTGCCAAGCCAAGGTGAGAAGAGGATGAGTTCCTCTCCCGTCCTTCCCCCCCAAAGAGACCCACACATTCATTACAGCGGGGTTAAAATAGCGAGACACCGAAAACAACCATGTTCCAAAGGAGAGTAAGAGATATTTCATTAAATGATCAAATACTTACCAGATACCTCATATAATACCAATACTTTTATAATGCTTACAATGTGCCAAGCTCTGTTTGAGCACATATGTATTTACTCATTTAATTCTTACAAGCATGAGATAAGTTTTAGATAGAAAAACTCAGGCCCAGTGATGAAAATATGTAGTTTTCTCCGGCCTTCATGGAGCTTGTTTTAACAGCGCAAAACCGTACAGTCCTGGGAAGTGGGTGCAAAATAGCTCACACTTCCCGAGTGCTAGCTCCACGCCAGAGCTGCGTTTAGAGCGTCCCCCGAATTATCTCATTGATTTCCCCCATTATTTTGTGAGGTGAATAGTACTTTCCCTCCACTGACAGATGAGGAAATCAAGGCCCAGAGTGGTTTCGTTCCTTGCTCAAGGTTACAGATCTAGTAAATGACAAAACCAGGATTCAAATCCAGATGAACCCCAAAGCCTATTTCTTTTCTTTATTATAAAAGAGGAGTGGTTCTTTCTTTTTTGAAGAATGTTTATCGATTTCCCAGAAGAATGGAGGGAGGGGAGGTGGGAGGAGCATTAATAATGAGAGAGAATCATTGATCAGCTGCTTCCCACACACCCCTCACTGGGCATTTGAGCCCATAACCCCTGCATGTGCCCTTGACTGGAATTGAATCCTCAGTCTGCAGGCCAATGCTCTATCCACTAAGCCAAACTTGCTAGGGAAGGAGTGGTTATCTCTAAATGAAAATATAAAATACTAGAACAACACTGGCACTTCAAATTCTGGGCTGCAGACACGAATAGCTAGCTAGTGGTTGTTTATTTTCATGTGCAAAGGGTGGAGGGAACTGGGGGCTTAGACATTTGTTAACCGTTCATTAACTACTTGGCCTACACAGGAGAGAAAAGAGGACAATTTTGGAAACACAGTTGTTTCCAAAGAAAAAGAAGAAAAGTATCATTTAAAATTTTTTTCTGTGCATGTGCTTTGAAGGCACCCCCACACACCAACTCCACACTAGAACTCAGTTCCATGATGGCAAGGATGTTTGTCTGTCTTATTATCTGTGGTATCCCCAGCACCCAGGACAGTCCCTGATAGATTAGTCATCCAATAGCTACCTGTTAAAAACATGAAAAAAAAAAAAAAATTGGACGATCTGACTCAGTAAGTAAAAGAGATCTCTGTTGTAGTGAGAAAACAGAACAAAACAATAAACTCCCCTAAAAAACATGCTGTAAACCTTGGTTCTGTACTGAAAAAAACAAAAAAAACAAAAAAAAACCCACATGCCGGAAAACAATGGCAAATGGTTAAGTAACACTGATTTCTTCTCAGTGGAGGAGATTCTGAAACATTGGAAAAGTTTCTTATAATGAACATATATATCTGAAGTAAAATAAAATTTTAATATATGCGCAGTCAAGAACGAGAAGATAAACACAGACGGTTCTATCTTCTTGAGGAAAAGCAGGCCTTGTTCTGGGAATCAGAAGTCTGCTCATTACCTAGCTGAGTTATTACCACTGCATCTCGTTGAGCCTGTTTCTTCCCAGCAAAATGGGGTTAATTTGCCTGCTTCCTAGAGCTGTTCTGTAGATTAAATGAGTCAGGAACCTGAAGGGATAGTTTCAAAACTGCTATTTCAAGAAACAGGAAAAGACCCTCCTCACCAACTCAGTGTTCCACACGTCCCTTCTTCCCAACGGCCAACAATTCCTAACCCCCTCCAAGCTCACCTCCTCCACTGGGATGAAGGCACTGGGTCCTCGAGGGCCTCCCCGAGCCCACCTCATCCTCTGCTCCTAGAAGGAAACACATCACGGTTACTTGGAGGTAAAGGAGAGGATGAAAAAGAGAGTTTTCTCTTCCTACCCACGGGGCTACTGTGAACGTTGAAAACCTCCTTTCTGGTGCAACCTGCAGAGAGGAGTCATTTGGGAGATATGTATACACCTGTCTGGTGGGAGGAGAGAGAGCAAACAAGAGAGAGGGTTCACACCACAGGCTTAGCTCTTCAGAAACTGGGCAGGGACTTGGGAGCCCCAGGACTGGGTAGGGAGGGCCTGGGAAAGGGGACTATACAGCCGCCATCCTGTATATCTCCAGGAGACCACCTTCTTGGCAACCCTGGAGAATCCATCCAAGAACCCCCTCATTTACATCCCGAAGCCAGGTTACCCTAGAGTCCTATGATGCAGCTGCAGACTCTCAAATTGTCATTTCTTCACCCTCCTGCCATCACCACCTCGTAGACCGCTACCATCCCTTGTCTGGACTACCAACCACAGCTTCCGCAGTGATCTCCCTGCCCCATCCCATACATTCCTCTACCAAATTAACAAAAAATAATAAATAAAACATGCCCCCTGACCACCAACTCCAGGAGTGGGAGCAGATTTAGTGAGTCTATGGCTTTGGTGGTTTCTAAAAGGGCAACCTTTCTAGAGCCAGAGTTAAGTTTATGTGCAAAACTGATCCACTGGCTTAAAACTGCCTCTGCCTCAGCCTTTGAGATAAACTGGAGTGACTCTGGCCCACTGTCCTCCCACCGGTCGTTCCTTTTGCAGAGCTAACTTTTACCGTCTTCCAGGGCCCGCGAAACTTCTTTCAGACCCTCATCTGTGACCCCGCAATTCCCAGTGCTTTTGCTTCTGAAAACATTGCCTTCTACCTGTCTGAATTAGGTCTCCCTATTACTAGATCACATTTTGTGGGGAGCGGGGCCAGGTCATTCACACTGCTTATGAATTAAGAGCACAAAGAAAGCACTGAGATTTCAAGAGAATCAAGACAGGGCATGCATGGCTGACAGTAGCAGCTCTTTTGACATGTGCATATTGAAGCTTCTTTGGAAACCACCAATGAGGTACTCACTAAATCTGCTCCTCGTTCTAGAGGTGAGGCTCACAGAGGATGTTTCACTTACTCTTTTGTTTTAATAACTGCAAGGGGGCTCTCACCACTGGCCTGGTCTTAGAACAAGTATTTACCCGACCCTATTTGCTTTAGCTCAGTGGATAGAGCATTGGCTTGCAGACTGAAGGCTCTTGGGTTTGATTCCAGGCAAGGGCGTATAGCTTAGTTGCAGGCTCAAACCTCAGCCCTGGTCGGGATGCCTGTAGGAGGCAAACAATTGATGTCTCTCACATCAATAGTTTCTCTCCCTTTCACTCTCTCTAAAAAAAAAAAAAAAAAAAAAAATCAATGGGAAAATACTGAGTGAGAATTAGAGAAAGAGAGAGAGAGAGATTACCCAAAGCAGTTATACCTTCACTGGACAGAAATAACTCCCCATCTCATTAAAATCCAGACTTAATACCAATGGACCTACCTGCCCAGGAACTAAATATTGTAACTGCACCTTCCTTCTCAGGTGGCCAAACCACCCCCGGAGGAAGGCAGAGCCCTGGGGCTCTGAAAGAGGACAAAAGACAGAACAATGGGAGTGGAAGTCCCCAGTGTGAATAATTCTGCCACTAACTGGCTGGGTGCCTCTGAGAAAGTAACCTAAACTCTCTGGGCCTGAAGCTGGGACAAAGAGGATAACTGGGCTGATTTCTCGGGTCCCCTTCGGCCCACATTTCTGGGAGCTACCAGGCCAGGCAGGTCCAAGTCCAGCACAGAAACCAGCAGAAGCCCCGAGCAGGCCTGTTTCAGCTTCCCCTCCTCCCTCTCCAAAGAGAAAAAGCCTAACAGCTCTGTGTGGGAGATAAGAAGTGCTGACTCCACAAAAAGGGCCTCCCCCTCAGGGGATGTGAGGACAGAGAAAATCACCGCCAGGTGGGGTGGGGAAGGGCAGGGTGGAACCGGGATTTGGGGGGTGAGGGGATAGAGGGCCCCTGGAGCGCTAGCAAGGAAAGGGGAGCCCCATTTCACTCTAAGGTCTGCCCAGGAGCCGTCAAGGAAAGGAACCTGTGGCTCTTAAGTGATCGTCTGGATCCACCACCATTTCAGCCCTGATGATGAGGAGGGTGGTAATGGAGCACAGCAAAAGATAGGGGCTCTGACAACAACTGCCGAGGCTCAAATGACATCACCGTCTGCTACCTACGTGGGCCTCAGTTTCCTCAACACATAATGGGGCTAATAGTACCTACTTTTACTGTAGTCAGAAGGATTTAATGAGGTAATGCTCTTACTCTATCACAGTAAGCACTTCATGGAAACCAGCTATCATTAACCTCATTGTTTTTTCAAATAAAGGCATCTCAACCCAAGCAGTACTTTAGAATCCCTTTGAAAGCTTTTAAAAAATACCAGTGCGCCATGGCCGATTTGGCTCAGTGGATAGAATACCAGCCTGTGAGCCAAAGGGTTCTGGGTTTTATTCTGGTCAAGGGCATCTATCTTGTTTGGAGGTTCCGGCCCCTTCCCAGGCCCGGGCTTGCCCTGGTCCAGTGCATGCAGGAGGCAACCAATAGATGTGTTTCTCTCACATCAATGTTTCTCTGTCTTTCCCTCTCTCCCACTCTCTCTAAAAATCAATGGAAAAAATATCCTCAGCTGAAGATTAGAAGAAGAAAATTAAATTAAAAAAATATATATATACATATATTTGTATGCAAGGCCCCGCCTCCAGCAATTCTAATTTAATAGTTTATAGCCAGGGTGTCTAAGGCAGTGAGCTAAGAGTTTTCCAGGTGGAGCCAAAATTAATCTGTGCATTCAACAAATGTTTTTTAAAATATATATATTTTATTGATTTTTTATAGAGAGGAAGGGAGAGGGATAGAGAGTTAGAAACATCGATGAGAGAGAAACATGGATCAGCTGCCTCCTGCACACCCCCTACTGGGGATGTGCCCACAACCAAGGTACATGCCCTTGACTGGAATTGAACCTGGGACCCTTCAGCCCACAGGCCGACGCTCTATCCACTGAGCCACACCAGCTAGGGCTCAACATGTTTTTGATGACTACATTTCAGGGAGCAACAGTACAGGAGTAAAAACACAAAGTCTCAGCCTTTGTGTTTCTCTATTACAATCTAATAGAGAAAGGCAAACAAATTACGACTAGGATTTCAAATCATAGATTATACGGAGTAAATTAAGCAGAGCAATGATGGGGAGGGTGATATGCAGTATTGCAGGCTGAGTAGACAGAGAAAATCCCGGAGCCAGGCAGGACCAGGGGACTTCTGAGTTGACTAGGCAGCAGGGCCAGCATGCACTCAGAGGGAACAGAAATTGCAAAGCTTTGAAGGCAAGACCAACGAGATTCTAACTATCCCCGAGCTCGGATACTAGGAATGCTTCTCTGACCTTGACACCCAGAACTTCAAAGGAAGCAGACAGGGCGGGAGATGCCAAGAGATGATGGCTCCAAATCAGCTCTCCCCAATTCCCCGAGACAGGAAGTCAATAATAATAATGGTAGATAACAACCGTGATTACCATTGGCTAAGCATGTACCTCACATGCACCTTAAGGCAGGAACTACTGCTACGAGGGTGCCTATTTGACAGATGAGGAGTAAGGCTAGAGAGAGAGTCAGCCAGGGAGGTAGTAAAGTTGGGATCCAAACCAGGTTTCTTCAACAGCAGACACTATTCCCATTCTCTAAACCTCTCAAGGTCTCAACAGCCCCAAGGCTTTGCATCTGGGGTTCACCAGATTTGAGGAGCTCCTTCTCCCTGCCCACATCCCCAGGAATCCAGTTCCCCGGTCACAGCACCTGTCATACTGTGTCATTTCTTACCTTGAGGGTGCACATTGGAACCAGTTCCCTGTTCTTAACCCCAGTGTCTAGCACAGAGCAGACAGCCCAACAGGACTTTCTGCAATGAAGGAATAGTCTATCTGCATGTCAGAGATGGAAGCCCCTAGCCACCGGGGCTGAGCACTTGAAATGTCATTAGTGCAACTAAAAACTGAATTTTAATTTTTAAAACAATTACCAAAATGTAAATAGCCACATGTGGCTAAGGGCTTCCGTATTAGACAGTGCAGTTTCAGCACGCAGGATAAAGGCAATTCCCGGCCCCCACCCAAGTTACAGATTAAATAAAGGGAACCAGAGGGGGCAGGTGACCTACCAAAGTAACACAGCTAGTCTGGGCAGAGGTAAGATCAGGGCTTACTGTTCCTACAGCTCCAACTGAGGGGTCCCTCCGGGCAGCAAGAACACTAACCAGCCGAAACCGGTTTGGCTCAGTGGATAGAGCGTTGGCCAGTGAACTGAAGGGTCCCGGGTTCGATTCCGATCAAGGGCATGTATCCTGGTTGCAGCACATCCCCAGTGGAGGGTGTGCAGGAGGCGGCTGATTGATGTCTCTCTCTCATCGATGTTCCTAGCTCTCTATCCCTCTCCTTTCCTCTCTGTACAAAATCAATAAAATATATTAAAAAAAGGAGAAAAAAAAAAAGAACACTAACCAGTCTGCCCTCTCAACAGGGAAGGTTCCAGGCAAGTTGTGAAGCGGATGACCACCTCAGAGCTCAGGGCCTGGCTCCTAATGTAAGTGCTTGCTAAATGTTGTTATATTAGCACAGACACTTGTGTACAGTTTCCATCTAATCTTCATCAGTTTTTTTTTTTTGGGGGGGGGTCTCTATTTTGCGCCGGAGGAAAGATTAAGGTTCTAAAGGCTAAGTACCAGAAGACAAGTGGCCAATCTGAGATTTAAACTCAGCCTCTTGGAGTGGCTGCCGCCTTTATTCCTGGCATCGCACCCACAGCCTGCAGCCCCCAGGACTCAGTCACCCTGCCAGCCGGGAAAGGGCAGAGACTATCCCACCCCCACCCCCACCCTCAGCCCCACCCCGTGAGCAGCTGTGGTCTGCTGACCTCAGAGACATGCCTGCGTCTACACCTGAGCGGGATACACAGCCAAGCAGCCTCTGACCAGCCTTGGGGGAGGGGAGGGTGCGTGGTGCCTCACACTTGCCATGGGCGGGGCTGGGCTAAGTGCTTCACACAACTGATCCGGCTGATTTCTCTCACCCATGCGGAGGGAAATAGGTCCTATTATCCCTTCTTCAGAGACAGCTCAGGGAAGCTCTTTCCGAGTCCCGTTCCAGACAAACACAGCTCTGATCGAACTTCAAAGCCTGCACAGTTTGACAGTTCACAGGGGTCAGCTAAGCCAAGAGGGGCACACAGTTACCAGCACTTACTGGGTGCCAGGAACAGTGCTGGGGAGGTGGCCTCTGGAGTGTTTCTAGCCCAGCAAGGGCAACAGACAAGAAATGCCCGATTTTACAGCTGTCACTGTGATTGGGATAAAAAGCTCCTACGAAGGAGAAGGGGGACTGGGAGAGGATCTGCAGAGGGGCCTTGTCTATTGGGGGGAAAGGCTTCCCTGAGGAAAGGATGTTTGAGGAAGTGATTCTGGAGCCTAACGGGGCTCTGAACACTTACTGCCAATACTAGAGGGAAGTGTCTAACGGCATTCGCCCCTTGGAAGGGTGTGTGAAGTGATGGTAGTTGAGGGGACCATACATGTGGGTCTTCCCCTGGATCTTGGGCTACCAGGCTTTGTAAGTTCCGAACCTCGCTGTCTTCTAAGGAATCCGCTTAAGGCAGACATCTTCCCGAGGTCCTCTTTAAGAGGAAATATATAGAAAGGGTCCAGACATCACCCACTTTCCCCTCTCAGACCTGTGGCTTCCATCTAAAAGCCACTCCCTCATAGCTTGCCCAAGACCACTTCTCAGGCAACTGTCCCTAAGACGCATGGACCAACTCTCACCGCAGGCAGGGGGATGCTCAAACACACCCTGTGAGACACTCGGGGGGGAAAAGAGATATAAATGCATGATGGTCACCTTCTATCAAGAGCTCACATTTTTGACAAGGTTACTGCGCTTTGGCTTTTGTATCCCAGTCAATTCTCCGACCATCCCGCAGAGATACTACCAACTCTGAAAGGGAGGAGGAAGATGCAGATCTGAGAAGTGATCACTTGGCCACGTTCACACAGCAAGTGAGTGGGAGGGCTAGTGCATGAACTCAGAGCTCTGCCGGGGTGCTCTTATTTTTATTATTATTTCTAGGCCTCACACCTGAGGATATGCTTAGAGAGAGGGAGAGGGAGAGAAAAATGGATCGGCTGCCTTACGTACATGCCCTGACCATACCCGCCACCCAGGTATGTGCTCATCCAACTGAGCCACTCGGGCTGGGGCTCTTTTTTAAAAAAATATATATTTTTTATAGAGAGGGAGGGAGAGAGTTAGAAACATCGATCAGCTGCCTCTTGCACACCTTTTCCTGGGGATATGCCCGCAACCAAGGTACATGTACCTGACCGGAATCGAACCTGGGACCCTTCAGTCCGAAAGCCGACACTCTATCCACTGAGCCAATCCGGTTTTGCCTGGGCTAGGCCCTCTTCATAAATATTACAGCCCTGGCTGGTGTGGCTCAGTAGGTTGAGCATCGTCCTGTGCACTGAAAGGTTGCCACTTGATTCCCAGTCAGAGCACATACCTGGATGGTGGGTTTGATCTTGTCAGGGCACGTACAGAAAGCAACCATTGATGTTTCTCTCTCTCTCCCTAAAAAATCAATAAAAAATATTTTAAAAAATATTATACTAGCTCCTTAACATTGTTTCATTCAACATTGTTTATATCAATTAGCCTATGGTAAGGTTTAGTTTCCTTATGCATCATTTTGCATAAAGTCACAGAACCCATAGACCATGTTAAATGAGGACTTACTGTATTTCCATTTTTTAAAATATGTTTTTACTTATTTCAGGGAGGAAGGGAGTGGGAGAGAGAGACAGAAACATCAATGATGAGAGAGAATCATTGATCAGTTGCCTCCTAGATACCCCACTCCGGGGATCAAGCCCGCAGCCCAGGCATGTGCCCTGACCTTCTAAGTTCATAGTTCGATGCTCAACTACTGAGCCACGCCGGCCGGTCTGTAGTTCCATTTTTTCACACAGAAGGAAACAGACTCAGAGAGTAGAGTGACTTGGCAAAGCCACACAGCTGAGGATGGGCAGAAGCAGGTTTTATTCCTCCACCTGTGGCTCCTAAACCATGGCGGGGAGCGGTTAATAACAGAGAAACAGAAAGCGCAGGACACAAACCACCCACTGTTGGAGGCAGTCTCCCAACCGCGGTAATACGCTTGTGCCACTCTCAGGCCAGGAAACTAAAGAAACAAACAACTCCCGCGGTGCCAAGCACAGTCGGAAATCCTAGGGACACCCAGGCCAAAAAAAAAATGAGCTTATTCTGTGGTGTTAGTTTAGAAAAGCGTCTCCATAGTCCCCCCTGGACCTCAATGTTCCCATCCTGTAAAATGGGACTACAGTACATAGCTCATAGCAGTATTTTGCTAGTTCAGTCGGGAGGACTCAGAGAAAAGGCAAAACCCCAGCCTGGAATCTCATAGGTACTGTATAAGGCATCCACTCTCGACGGTGGTGGTGGTGATGGTGGAGGCTGGGGGGCAGGGGAGGCGAATGGTCAGATGAGGCCCAGCCTCACCCCTAGCCTCCCAGCGAGGGGAGCCCCTGCGAGAAACAAACTTTTGGGACCTCAGACCACTTGGCAGGCACAGCCGGGTCCGCGCTGGATGTGTGGGAGCCATGGCCAGGGTGCTCGCCTTCTCCCCGGGGCTTTGGCCGCCGCCGCCGCCGCCGCCGCCGCCGCGTACCCGGTAGCCGGCCAAGGCCCCGGAAGCAACTGCGCCCCCTTCCAAACTGGGGTGCAGATGGGGCGGGGGACGAGGTCAACCTTCGCTGGCCAATCCCAGATTGGCCCCATTCCCCGCGCGGGGGGCACGGGAGCGGGAACGCATCCTCCCTCCCTCGAAGGAGTCTCCTGCCCGCCAGCCCCGGCCCCGGCCCCGGGCAGGGAACCTTCGGCAGCGGGCGGGCGGGGAGGAGGGGGAGAAGGAGGAGGAGGAGGAGGAGGGGTCGGGCCGCTGCGGCGGAGATTTGCCCGGACTTGACGACTCCCACGGCCAGAGCGCCCAAAGCCCAGGCAACCCCGAGCAGGCGCTCCTTTCATTGGCCGGGAGTCCAAGGAGCCCAGGAGGGCTCCGCAGCCCTGGGGGGAGGGGAGGGGCGAGGAGGGTCGAGGCTGCTAGTTGATGCAACCCCGCTCCGGGTTTACGCGCTGCACTCCTCCTTCCCGAGCCGAGGGGGGAGGAAACGGGGGAGCGGGAGGGGGGCCTGCGCACCGGCTCAGCCCCGGCTACAGCCCGCAGCCCCGACGAGGCTCGGGGTTCAAGGGAGAAGTGGCGCGGCGCGGCCGCTGCTTACCTCTCCGGCTCCCGGGCTGCTGTCGCCGCCGCCGCTGCTGCTACCGCCGCCGCCGCCGCCGCCGCCGCCCCGGGAGAACGGCAGGTAGCCCTTCAGCTCCGCGCGGCACTCCGAGTCCGCCACGATCATGGTGTGCGCCAGGACCCAGACGCGGCTGGCCGCCGACCCGGGCACCGGAGGGGGCTGTGGCCGGACGCGCTCCGGAGGAAGCCGGCACCGCACCGACCGGGGCCGCAGGGGAGGTTCTAGAACCTGGGGGGTGTCTCTCTCAGGGCTCCAGAGTCCGGGTTTACGGCCGCTGCCTTCGCTGCACTCTCCCCTCGCGTCCGGCTCCCTGGAGCGGCGAACGGACTCGGGAGCCTGGGATCGGCCGCGGCGCGTGCGGGTTTTCACGGCCTGGGCTGCCTCCGGAGTCCGCAGTGGCGAGGGCTGCGGGCGGACGCGGCGCTGCTCGGCATCCCCGCCGCGGAACTGCCAGCCTTCGCGGCGCTCTGACACCGGCGGCGCCTCCAGCCCGCGGCTGCGGTCCCCGGCGGAGGGCGGGGACACAAAAGCCCCGCGCCGCAGCCAATCCGAAGCCTGTTTCCTAGGGGGGCGGGGCCGCACCCTCCTCAGGAGCCGACTGCTCGGCCAATCCGCGCCGGGAAGCGCCCGGGAACTCTGGGAGCTGTAGTCAAGCCCCGCGCGAATGCTGCAAACTTTTGCAAAAAAAAAAGGATTTAGTCAGATTTGTTGACAATACCGGACGAGAGTGACAAGCCTGGAGAGTCATTTACAAGCTGCGTGATGAAACGGGACTTCACCGGGCTGGGTGTGTAGAGCCAGGTGTGAAATCCCTCCCCCAAGTACGTTCTTTTTAGCTTTTCAGTTCCTGGAGGGACTGGTTTAGGGGTTCGGAGAGGTGGTGCTAATTATAGAGCCAGGTCTGGGCACACCCCGGTTCTCCTGGTCTCCCGGGAGGGCTCCGCCCTTTTAAAATGTATCCGACACAGAGAATCCACCTTGTTTGTGGAGTCTCTGGGAAAGCCTTTATTTCTTTGAAGTGTCCTTGGCAACCTCCAGGCTAACTTCAGTCCCTATGGCTGCAGGTGTCCCCCTACTGCTCCTCTTAGTCTCAGGTCCTTTTTACATCCCTGCCACCCATTTCTAGAAACTTTGTGATAAGGCGGTACCCTGGATCTTTTCTCACCTCCCTGGCCACTCCTTCTCTGGCTCCTCTTTATCCTTCCACCCCTGGAACGTGGATGTGTTTCCCTAGTTTGTTTTTATCCCTCATCTATCCAGACATAGTCTCCGTCCTTAATCTCATTCCTTTCCTGGTCTTCAACTCTCCCTTTGGGAGAAAGTCTCTTCTACCAGCCCCTCAGCACCTGTAAACTATTTTAATCTTCAGTCCTCTTCCCACAGATTTCTCTTCCTTCACAGTTTTTCTTCAGAGTTCCACTTTTTTGTTTCAATTTTAAAGCCATTGTTAACTCTGAATAGAGAATCATGGCTGAGCAAGTGAACTAAATGGCCTAAGAGGTTACCTCTAAACTTTTGAGTCTAGGCTTATGATCCCAAAGATGGCCCTGATGGCTTGGTCTCCTGCCTTCAAGCTCTTAGGAGAAGGAAATTAATCTCACCCTCTGCTGAGCTCCCAAGGCACTTGATTTGGATCTCCTTTTTAAGATCTATCACTTTCTACCTTGTATTATAATAATTTTCTGTGTGCAGGTCTTATCTGACCCTTCTGATTATGAGTTATTTGAAGAGAGAGTCCACATCTTTGTCTTCTGCCACATGCCACCTAGCCCAGTGTTCTGGCCTTCAAGCCTTTCTTCCGGAAGTTCCCTCTGAAAGTCTCTGCCTATTGAAATCCTACCTACCCAGTATTCAAAGTCTTCATTCATGTTTGTGGCCTGAATGAAGGCTTTGAAACGCCACTTCCTACAGAAAAAATAAACATTGCTCCTTCAGCTCAGCTCAAAGTCCTCTCTCCTACTCCTCAATGCTTTGTTTTTACCTCTTTATGCCACTGGTCTTCAACATGCTGCAGCCTTGTAATGGCTAAATACCTTACCACTTCTCTCTAACAAACAGTTAGAGACCACTTTTGAATATGTTATTGACCACTTTTGAAAGGGAAGAAACTTCAGCTTACTTAGAAAGGTAAAACTTCGCAATCAGGGTCATATTACCTTCTTTTGACTGTACCAGGCTGTGCCAGAGCTTGCTTATTTATTTATGTATTTGTTATATATCCTCCTGTATAATAAAAGGCTAATATGCAAATTGACCAAACTGCAGAAGGACTGGTTGCTATGACGCACTCTGACCACTAGGGGCAGACACTCAACACAGGAGCTGCCCCCTGATGGTCAGTGCACTCCCACCTCTCCTGCCTCTGTGGTAGTGCTAAGAATGTCCAACTGCTGGCTTAGGCCCACTCCCCATGGGTAGCTGACTTAAGCCATCAGTTGGACATCCCCTAAGGGCTCCCAGACTGTGAATGTCGTGCACCAGGCCTCTAGTATCTTGATATATTTCAGAGAGGAAGAGAAAGGGAGAGAGATAGAAACATTAACGATGAGAGAGAATCATTGATTGGCTGCCTCCTGCATGTCTCCCACTGGGGATGGAGCCCACAACCTGGGCATATGCCCTGACCAGGAATCAAACCCTAACCTCCTGGTTCATAGGTTGACCCTCAACCTCTGAGCCAGGCCAGCTGGCCTGTTAAAGCTCTTTTAAAACAGGAACTGTGCCCAGTTGTGTCTGTATCCCCTAATATCGTGTAGTGATTCCTTAGTAAATATTTTTGAGGGAGTCAATATGAATAACTATTTAGAATCTTCAAGGAAGTGACTAAATTTTTTCAAGGTTTCACTTACAAAGTTCGTGATTTTGTGAAAAGGCAATACTGATATACTAAATTGTGTGAACTTTTGTTACCAGTCTCTAAGGAAGGAAAAGCTCAAAAGAGGCACAGATACTACCTTTTGCTGAACCCCAACAGTAGTTCAGGATACATCTGTTATCTCCCGTAACTCTCACTACAACCTGATTAGGTAGGCATTATTCCCCCGTTTGACAAATGAGGAAACTGAAGTTTAAGAGGTATGTTGGCCACAGCCTGAGAGTTTGGTAATATGTTGAGTAAGGGTTCAAATTCAGGCAGGAATGACTCTAAAGCAGAATGAGAGAAGAAGCTGAGTGTGTATGTAAGAAGCAGGCTAGCACGAGGAACTAACGCGTAAAGCAGAATTCCAATTAAGAGGGAGTGAGAAACACAATGACCAAGTGGCCGCTAACAGATGGGCCAGCCATGCCTTTTGATGGGAGAGCCTCCATGAAAAGCCAACTTATCTTCTGAAGGTGGTTAGGGCAGCTGGAATCTGAGCCAAAAGGAACCAATGAAAATATGACATTGAGCTGGCTCTATGCAGAGCAAACCTGCTGGTCAGTCCTCTGGATTCTTCCTTTTTTCTTTCATCCAGTAAATATTGATTGACTACTTAGTGTGCACTAGACAGTATTCTGGGCTCTGGAAATCCAACCAGTAAAACCGGGGCATGGCCCAGCGACTCTCAATGAGTTTATTCCTCCCCTCCCCTCTGACTAGTATTTTTGGTTCAGTAAGGACCTCTACTTTCTGTTGCCATACTTTCTGTACTCTTGCATCAGCCATGCTGAGGCCGCCGACTGATCAAAGCTTTTATTATTCCTTAATCACATTCCAGTCCCGAAGCTACGTCTCTATTGCATTTGAAATGTTTTTGGTTTCCTCCGCTTCAGAACCCTCTCTCTCGGATTTTAACTCTAATGGAAGTCTCTTCTGTTTTTGTATTCCTCCTTTCTGAATTAATTTTATAAGCCCAAATTACGGGGTTACTTTGCTATAATGACTCTGTCTCTGACCATACCTGGGGCTATGATTTATCACCCATATGTGATTTTTCTAAGCTCTTCTCAACACACTCCCCCACTACCACCTCGGAATACAATTCCTGCCTTGGGGGAGCTTTCAGGAAAAAAAAGCCTCACTCCTACAGGTTTAATAAAGCCGCGGCGGACTCACCCTCGGCGGCTCATTCACACATTCATCCATTCAATCGCTCATTAAGCAGGCATTGTGGAGGATGCGGAGGGAGGTCCTCCTGTGCAGACAGGTGCAGAGCTGAGGAGCTCCACCATTAAAATGGAAACTGTCCCCTGGAGTTGTGCTCCAGGAGGCAGAACAAACAGACTCTCTGAATCAGAGCCAACTATCTCTTAAGAGCACTGCCCCAGGAATTCTCCTGTTTAGCTACAAGACTGAAAGAGAATTTTTTTTCCCCCAGCTCTTAAAACCTGTTTTCTCATCTGTAAAACAAAGGAATTGGAAAGCAGCTCTAACCCTCTGGAGCCACTGTGGAGAGAACTGAGCAATGCGTATAATTCGGTTTAATTGATTATATACTGGGGACAGAAACCAGGCTTCAAAAAACTCACTCCTCTGAATAAAAAAAACAAAACAAATACAAAAAAAAAACTGACCAGCTGGGTGCTTTGGATAATTCACTATGAATTTAGGTTGGCTTTGTCGGCTGAATGAGTCCTTAGCGCCCCCTCCAGGCAGGACCGTGCTACAGCTCAGAACGGACTGGGAAGAAGGGGGGTATTGAGGTGCCCCAAACCGTTTTGAGTTTATAGGGTTGTCAGGTCCCATATCACAGCCTGAAGGTCCTAAAAAGTGGCCAAACAGCTCAGTAAAGATCGTGTGGATGCGAAGATTCCCTGCTTCCAGGAGGGACCAGACCAGACTCCTCAAGTACCTTCCAGCCTAAATGCACTTGCCATTGTTTCGGCTTTACTCCTGCATTTCCTAGGCAGGAGGCCTGAGGTCCAGAGAGAATAATTCATGTGTCCAAGGTCCTCAGAAAGGTGGCCACAGAATGGAGACTAGAACCTTGGGGTCCAGAACCCCCCCAAG